>APFE031224832.1:142678-166678 GCA_000404065.3 Pinus taeda | reverse complement strand
AGAGGCTAGAGACTCCACATGGAGGGATATGAAAAGAAGTATTCTTGTATGAATAGGCATATGGCTTGTGGAGTGTTATCCTTCCTTAAGGAGTGAATGTATGGTGTTGCCCTACCTTAAGGGTTTGATCAATAAAGAAGCATTTCTATCTTATAGATCTGCAATGAAAATATAAGATAATGCAAATAAACCCAGAAATGATATGAAAATATAAATAAACCCAAGAATAACAAGATCTGAATAGATAGAAATGATTCACTTTATTGATCAAACCCTTATGGTAGGGCAACACCATACATTCACTCCTTAAGGAAGGAGAACACTCCACAAGCCATATGCCTGTTCATACAAGAATACTTCTTTTCATATCCCTCCATGTGGAGTCTCTAGCCTCTATATAGGCCTCATACATACAATACCATGCATCATTACCATGGTTTCCTCATACCATCAACTAATACCATGGGCCCCTTACATTATTATTAACTACTTGTGGTCCCTTACATGACATGGGTTAACCACCTTATTTATTACTATGGCCCATCCCATTATTACATTATTACCTTGGGTACCTCCCTTGGTACCCCATATTATCCCCCCTAGGTATATAACACTGTAACTTAGAGTAGAGCTTCAGTTTGATTAAGGCAAGGTGTGATTAGTACATTTATTACTACAACTTTTTTATTGCTTTTGAGATTGAGCATATACAGTGTGTAGTTGCCTTTGAAATAAACAAACTTCCCTGGATTGACAATTCATGTAGCACTTAGTTGTTTGAATTAATAATCAATTAAAGTGACCAACACTTGTATGATCCTTGATTGACCTAGGGGGCATAATGTATTGGATTTATAGGTTGTGTCTCATACTTATTTTACTTTGTATCTCAGCTGAACAATTGATGAATATATAAGAAGAAGAATTTGGTTGGGTTTTCCCCTTTGTGGAGTTTTACCCTGATCTCTGATTCAAATGCTTGTGTCTCTATTATGCATGCTTTTATTCTACTATTCTTTACTACTTCGTTGCATTTTTTATGTTATTGTTCTCTCTACATAATTTCTAATGATGATATGATGTTATTGGGTGACTATAATGTGAAAATGTTGAAATTTTTTATAAATGCAATTATCTTCAACAAAGAATAGTCTAGCCCAAAAATGAAAATCCTTTAGGCTAAGTTTTATAGCTTACTACAGGGGCCAAAATTTATCATAGAGGGTTGAGTTTTGTACCCTATTACAAGGCCAAAATTTTCTCCTACTATTATCACAATTTCAGTCACCAGTTTTAAAACACTAGTAGTTTCAGTGTCAATAATGATTTGTAAAAATAATTTTAAAAGCGTTGACACTTTCAGTGTCAGCGTTGAGTTGTAATAAAACAAAGTTAAATCGCCGACATATAAAATATCATCGTTATTGTAAATTTCAAAAATAAAATTGCATTGACATTTAGAATAACAATGCATAGGTGTGAAAATGGTCAGTAAAATTCAAATAACTAAAGTATCAACACCAATGATTTTTTTTTTTTGTGTGTGTGTGTGTTATGTCCAAATAATGCGCTTATGGGGTACACATCAAAAAATGAATGAAACTATGTCAAGCGAGTGCTGATCAATCGAGTGGTGATATGAAATGATGAATATCTGGGTTCTGCCGCTAAGAGGTAAAGTTCGGTTAAAAGGCCATGATTGCATGGTGATAGTTTTTGTTTTCATCTGTCAGTTTCATTATATGATTTTCCAATTTCCATGTTATGGAATAATTTGCTTCAAATGGTAAAAAAAATATGAAATATGGTTAACTTGTTATATGTTTTATGTCAAGAGAAAATAAGTTGTTAGTATCCTGAAGGTTTAAGATTGAATCCCTCTCCCAATTCCAGTTTTAATGTTTGTCGGTGAAAGCTAGGGGAAGGGGAGGAAAATTACACAAAGGAGAACCAAAAGCACCTAACTTTCTTGAAATCTATTTAGAAATTCAAGAAGGTTTTCAGGGAACATGATGGGAAAAGTTATTCTCTCGCTGTACAAGTTATCATGATGGAGTTTCTAGAGCTTTTGCAGAGGATTTTGATGGTCAACAAGTTAGTGTTGGGGGAATTTCATTTCCTGTTACCAAGGAGTTAATTGCATAATTCATGGGCCTACCTAGAGATGGAGAAAGATCCTTCAAGCACCATGTTTTAGCTGGAATTGATGTACCATTTTTCTCAAAGGATGAGTTTAAGGAGAGAAGATGGAATTAAGGATTTCAAAGGTCCTAGTTAAAGGACGAGTGGAACTGTCTCCTACAGAGTACCCAATATTACTTCACATGTGAAGGATGCTACAATAGGGTGATTCTCTACCATTTCAAGTTCGCAGCTCATATACCAGGTCAGTTAAGGATGACCACTCCTTATTTTCTATTAGGGAGTTTGAAGCATATGTTTTCTTGGGTTAGGGCAAGACCAAATGCATCTACCCTTTTCATATATCATAAAGGTATCATTAAACTTTTTATTGAAATCCATTTAAGAAAAATAGGAAGAACATGGGAACATGTTTTGTCTTGGCGAGGGTTTGAAGTCCAAACTATGAAACCAAAAAGGGGTAGAAAGAAAGGAAGCAAAAATTAAGTTAACCAACCCCAAGATCTAGAACAGGGGACCTCATTTGTGGAAACAAGGAGTAAAGAAAAAGTAGAACCAGTTCCTTTGTTAGCTCCTGAATTACCCATGGTATATACCAGAAAGAGTGATAGGCTGAGAAAAAAAAGGATGCCTCTTCTCCAAGTGTACCCCTACTAGTAGAATTAGAAGTCAACAAACAAACAGAGAAAGGTAAGGGAAAAATGGAGCAAACATCAGTTGAAAAACAACCCATCTTAACATAGATGTTCAAAGGTGGAAAGAAACCATGAACAAGGTCACGGAACAAGCTAAGATTAAACATAAAGTTGAAGAAAAACCTTGAGTTCGCAAAAGAAGTCATAGATGTAGACAGAACCCCTCAGAAATACTTAATCATAAGTAGAGAGGGTTCCACAAGTTCAAAGAAAACCAATAAGATCAAAGGCTCAAGGAAAGGGGTTGATAAAAAGGCCCAAGGGTCTAAGAGACAAAGGAAAACTAGTGTTCACATCCTACTGGAAGAAGCTAGCACACTCAACTAAGTGGTCTTTGACAATACAATTTTGATTGCCAACTACCCAGGTGGAATTTTGATTGAAGGCCAATAATATTTTTGTTAGTGATTTTCATTGCTAATCTATGATAAGCGTTGACAGTTTCAGTGTCAGCGAAATTTTGAAAATCGATTTCTATAAAGCATTGAAAACCAACTTGTCAGCAATCTTGATCTGTATCCAGTTTTGAAATAGTATTAGTGGAATGGTCAACACTAGAAAATTAGGAAATCTAGAAAGGAGGAGAAGCATAATAAATACCATTTTTAGCATGGGGAAGAGGAACGAATTCTAGGAAACCAAGCAGAATATCAGTCAATGATTTTGAACATGTTTTGTAGCCAATATTTTAGCAGATTGTTTATCTTTAGATACAGATATTTCTAAGTTTATGTAGAGACTAGTTTGGGGTAGACCTGCCCAATGAAACATTGTGACTTTTGCTAGAGCCGAAATGATATTTTTATGAAACAAATGACTATATTTGAAGCCAACTTGATGGAGATGAACCAACTTGTTTAGGGGAGGTTTAGGATCATTAAAAAAATCAAATTTTGACTTCCACATCATCTTCTTTCAAGATTATTAGAATAGGTCAATAATTTTGACTTATTGAAGGGGTTGCAATGAGATTTTAAAGCCATAAATTAATGGGGCATGATATAGTGCAAAAATCATTCATTTTGGGAATCAATCTTCAAAAAATATTCTCTCTCCAACGAGGAAGACCCAAAAAATGTGCCACCTATCAAACGAAATGACATGATAAGGGTTATTGCTCTAGGAGGTCCTTGTATCCAAAATTATTAACCTATGCACGCAATTTACCAAAAAAAGTGTGGGCTCATTCACCCTTTGATAAAAATGAAAAATCCCTCCAACACTTCTATTATCCATGAATATTAGCATTCACACTTGGTCTACATTTGTAAAAAACAATCGTAAGTGGATAGGCATTGTATTAAGTCTTTCACGTAAGACAATTCTCAATGACATCATTCCTTAGCACATAACAGTCAAGCGAAGAACAACAATCCATATAAATCATGAAATTTTCTTGCATGAACAATGATCCATAGAAACAAGGCCTTCTTAAGATTGACATGTCTGCACTTGGGCTAAAAAATTCTTAGAGCAATTAATTCAAATTATACAAGAAGGATTGACATGTTTAGAAGGAAAACAAGCTCACTATTTATACTTAACAAGGGGGGTATAGATGGGTTGACATGGCCTTAAATCATGGAGTTTGACATGACAAAGTTCAAAACTTGAATTTTCAATTTCATAATTTTTAGATCCAACTTGGACTTAATTTTCATAATTCGAATATCATTAACAAAACCTCCTTTGCAACACAAACTAGGCTATAATACTCTAGTTTGGAGGTTTGATAATCCAAATATTTTTTCTTTCTTTTTTGAGTATAAATTCCATCATTTAACCAAACATCAATATGACCTCATGATCTCATTTTGGGGAACTTGAATATACTTTCAGGGCACAAACGTTATGAGGCATGCCACCTACCATTGAAATTGAAACAACAAGGAGAATCAAATGAAAATGACCTTGCTTACAATTTCATTGATCTTCTTATTCAACATCTTCATCAAAAGAAAGCATCATTACCATACTGCAAGAACTTCTTATCCTTACAGAGTTTCTTGAAATTTGGAGCTTGCAATCAATGCAAACTCTAGACAAATATTAAGAGTGTTCAAAGACAAACATTAGCATCAATGACAACACCATTCAAAAATATTAAACTAATCAATATAATAGAACACATTAATTTAAAAATTGATGAAACAAACTTGCTGAAGACCAAGAAGAAAAGAAAAAATCCATATATATTTGAAGAATAGGAAGAGGAATAACCAAAGAAAGAGGAAGAAAAGTAAGAAGAGGAACACCAAGAAGAGAAGAAGCTAGAGGTAGAATAAGAAGAAGCAGATAATTAACACAATTTTTAGACACCGGCCAGGACACCTAAACGCTAGTATTAGAAGAATTATCTACCATAAAAAACCATTTGGGATAATACTGCAGAAGTAGAAACTAAAACAAGAAAACAAACCAAGATGAAGAACCAAAGCAAGAGAAAGAAAAAGAAGAAGAGGAACAACAAGAAGAGAAGAAACCAAAGGAAGAACAAGAATAAGTAGATAATCAACAAGATTTTCACACACCTCGTAGGACACCTAAACACTAGATCAGAAGAATCATCTGCTAGAACAATTTATTGGGAAGAAGAGTGCATGAGTAGAAACCAGAATAAAAAAATAAACACAAACACTAGAGTAAGGGAATCTATCACTATTGTCCACAATTGAACTGATTAACTTTGAGGAAGATAGAAATGATAAACATTGTATCAAGGCCATGTAAGAATAACTAAATCAAATAGAGAAGAATGAGACATGGGAACTTATTCCAAGGCCGACGAACAAAAATGTGATTGGTACAAAATGGTCCTTCAGAATCAAATGAAATGAATATGGAAAAGTGACCATAAACAAAGCCAAGCTAGTGTGTAAAGGATATGCCCAAGTTGAGGGAATATAATTTGAAGAAAATTTTGGTCCAATAGTTAGAATGGAAGAAATTATAATGCTCTTGGCTTATGCATGATCCAAAAGAATCAAAGTGAATAAGATGGATGTAAAATCAAACTTTCTTAATAGGAACCTAGAAGAAGAATTTTACATAGAACATCTAGAAGGATTCCTATTATCAAAAGATGAAGATTATGTTTATAGATTGAAGAAAGCCCTATATGGACTTATGCAAGACCCTAGTGTTTGGTACTCAATATTGGGTAGGTATTTGTAGCAACAAGGTTTCAGAAAGGGAAATGTAGACAACAATGCCTACATAAAGGAAGATCAATACAATATGATCACTAGATTATACGTTGATGGCATCATATTTGGAAGTGATGATGATATATTGTCAAAAATTTGAAAAATATATGCATAATGAATTTGAAATGTCTTTGCTTGGGGAGTTGAGTTTGTTTTTGGCACTTCAAATATCTCAACTAGATGGAGGAATTTTTATTTCTCAAACCAAGTGCATCAAAGAAATGTTGAAGAATTTCAAAATGGAATATTGCAAACCTATGAGAACTCCTACGGTCACCTGATATAAGTTGAGAAAAGAACATGAATCCAAGGAAGTAAATAAAAGACTGTCTAGAAAAATGATTGGTATCCTACTCTGTGAAAAATTCAAGACCATATGTGATGCAATAAGTTAAACACTTTGAAATATTTCAAGCAACACTGAAGGAAATTCATGTTCTAGCAGTGAAAAGGATCTTCACATATCTCAAAGGAACAATATAATTTGGGCTATGGAATCTGAAAAGAAAGGAATTGACATCAATAGATTACACAAATACATATTGGGTAGGAAGTGTAGATGATAGAGGAAGTGCAAGTGGAGAAGAATTCTTCTTGGGAGACTCCATGATAGCGATGATGTTGAATAAGAAGCAATCTGCGATATTCTTGTCTAAAATAGAAGCATAATATATTGCAAAAAAAACATGTTATACTCAAGTTCTATCGATGAAGCAAACTTTGTAAGACATACAAGTAAAAAATGATGGGCTTATTCTGATACTTTGTGACAACACTAGTGTAATAAATGTCTCCAAGAATCCAATTATGATTTCCAACACCAAGCATATTCCTATTAAGTTTCATTTTCTAAGGGAGAAAGTCACAAAAAAGAATATCAAGCTAGAGTATGTTGGGAAGAAGGAACAAATTTCAGACATATTAACCAAACCACTTCTCAGAGAGACATTTGAGTATCTTAGATAGAAACTAGGAGTAATATCTACTCCTATTGCACAATCTTCAACAAAGAAAGACAAGTGTCAAAGGGGGGGAGGAAAATCAAGAAGCACAAAGACATGGGGAACATGATCATAGGGGGAGTATGATGGTTGCCATCAATGAGAAGAGGGAGATTGGTGAAAGAAGTTGTTTGTTTTATGGATAAATTCCTTATGTGGACAAAATAAATCTCCCTAGAGCCTAATGGCTTAAACAAGAAACAACCAAGACAAAATTGCAATGATTTCCTTAGAGATATTTGAAATATGGAAGGAATACCTAATTAGAATCTGTTGTAAGCTTCCTCTTTCTCTTGGCTTATTAGAATTAGCTCCAACTCCAATTTCTATAAGTGGAACCTGCAAATCATCGCAAATAAGCAAGTGATCTGAATGGGAAAATTAGTTTTGTTGTGCTAAATTCCTCTTCAAAATATGTAAAAGTGCTTAAGGATTCATGAGGTTCATAACAAGTTTTAACATGAGTTTTTGAGTGTTTTTATGTAAATTTCATGTAAAAATTAACATAAACAAATGACTGAACAACAACATATAAAAAACATGAACATCACCAAAACAATATCACAACAACACATGATGAAGGAGTTCACCCTGTCTGGGCTACATCTCCTTGGTCTAGGTTCCAATGGATTGGCCCTCTCTATTACGATCAAAAGTGTGAATACATCAGTTTGAAATGCTCAAATAACTTTGAAACTTGTTCCAATGGCTCAAAAATGCCCAAAAATGCCTGTCTAGTCTCTTTCTGCTCCTCATTTGGTAAAAACCTGAAGACGTTATGGCTTCCCCAAGTCTTTCTACTATTTACACCTCAATTTCCTCAAAATCCGATGCCATCCTACAATTTCACCTCCAATCATGCTAACCGAGCACTGATTTCGCCTAATTCTGGGCGAATTTATTGGATGGATTAAATGCCCAATGAGGCCTTAATCCCAGAAATTAGGCCACATCGGGGGGGAATTGTTGGAAATACTGAGAGGGGGGTGAATCAATATTCATTTTTCAATTGTTACTTTTACCAGTTAGATCACTTATATTTAGAACACAAAATGAACAATAAGAATAAATTCTTTTATTAATTTCTTTAATAAATCAAGTAAAATATATGTAGGGCTCCAACCTTAGATGAAGACACCGATCTTCAATCTCCCAGGCTCCAACCTGTATTTGCCAAGCACTGACTTGGGCTTCCAAGGCTCCAACCTTGTCAATTTTGAGGCACCAACCTCAAGGGCTCCAACCCTATATCTGGTTCAGGCTCCGACTTGGTTTCTTGAGGACTTTGATCCTCTAGGGCTCCAACCCTATCCTCCAAGGCACCAACCTTGTCTTTTTCGAAGCTCCAACCTTTAGCTTCACTACGTTAATATGTGTTTGGTTATACTTCACAACTCCCAATGTCTTCTTCAATAAGCCTTGTCAATCTTTGTTTAGTCTTCACTTTAGTCTCCACGTTGCATCATCAATGAAAACCTTGATCTCTTCATATAAAGGTGTCTCTGATGTCCTTCATGGTGCCCAATCATTCTCTTCAAGTCACCTCATGATGACATCATCGATGCATCGTGATATCCAATAATGTCTTCTTCAATATATCTTTAATAAGCAATCCAAGACTTACACCAACTCTAAGCCTCTTCAAGGGATTCTTCAATTGATATGAATGAATAATATGACATGATAAGAGGTAGGTGGGTTGTTTTAAGTAATTTGAGGTGATTAAGATTTTATATTAGGATTTTAAGAAATTTATGAAATATGATATGGTTATGATGGGGCTTAGGGTAGGACTATGGGATCAATTTATTTAGAACTTCATTTAGAAAGGGTGAGCTATCATGAAACTAGGGCTTTTCAACTAGGATTTCTTCATTTTTATTTATTTTCCTAGGGTTGACTTCAACAATAGATTGGATATGATTAGGATTAGTGTTTGCTTCAACTAGGGTTAGAACATTATGTAGAGCTAGGATTTCCCTAGGGTTAGGGCAACGTCATGCATCACAAGAATATTTTCCATCCCAATAATGCCATATTGACATCAATGACAACCTTGATTAACAATCTCCCCCTTTGTCATTGATGGCAATATTCTTTCCCTTCCAACATTCTCTCCCCCTTTGACATCAATGGCAAACGGGGTGCCCAAGTACTCCCCCTGTCAAGCTGCTTCTTTTCTTCGTCAATAATAGTTCTTCATAAGTATGTTACTCCCCCTGTCATGGTGCTCTTCCTTTTGGAAATGTGGTCCATGATAGATGTGTTTACATTTCTTCACGTGATGAACCAACGCCCCCTGCCTGCATAAACTCCTCTAGATTCTATAGACAAGAAATATTTCTTCCTTGTGATCAAGTGGAATAAATCTTCAACAATATTCCATAGGATAAGGAATCATGTTCTTCAATGGAGTTCCTCCCAAGAGATGATCTATCAAAAGATGATTGTCCATGTGTGACTCATCAAGAAAATCATAGGGCCCATTCATAAATAGCTTCTGCAAGAATGATTAAGAATCATAAGCTCCCCCTAACAGTATGCATGGTCTTCCTTTTTGGCTGAGCCTCATCATCAAACACTTGGAATATCACATCTACCAAGGATGTCTTCATAAAATCAACAACATGTGTTGTTGGTTGGAGTGTTCAAGTGAATTTCAGATCCAATTTGCTTCCTTCTCCATACTTGTGTAACTTTATTCTTTGGCTTGGTTGTCATAGTTTTAGCTTGTTTAGAGACCCAATTCAAGCTACAATCATGTGCCTTATGTCCAATGTTATGGAAATTGAAGCATTCCATCTTATTCATGAATGAGGTAGCATTAGTTATTCTTTCAAATTTGCTTCTAAGAGACTAACGGGGCTCATTATATTTTTCCTTGTGGTATGCCCTACAATCTTTTGCCATGTGCCCGAAATTTGTACAAGAATAGCAATAACCAAAAAATATACTTTGGTACTTGGATGATGGAGATTTCCTTATTGTACTTCCAAAGTCATTTTGTCTTGGGATCCTTTGATGATATCCATTTCCTCTTGCATTCTTGACACCATCTACAAGTCTTCTTGGAGTAGGATTTCTTCCAATGTCATCTTGAATCTCTCCTTGCCTTTGCTGGAATTGGGAGCATCAACATTTCTTCCAGGCTTCCTCAAATCCTTGTTGTTTTAAGCATTAGGGTTTGCATCATTCTTGCTTGAGGATTCACCTGCATAGCCAAGACCTGATTTATCAAGGGGAGACCTCTGATGACTTAGGATGTCATCTAGGGTTTGAGAACTTTTCAAGTTCTTATTCAACAAGTCAACTTCCTTTTTAAGAAAGACAACGTCTTCCTTCATTTTCTTGCATTCTTCATCCTTCTTTGATAGAATGATATCCATTTCTTCTTTAATCTTGGTTGTTTCACATGATTTGGTCTTACGCAAAGTGATTTCTGATTTTAACTTGATGATGTCATCATCCTTCTGTTCTAGTTGGCATGTCATGTTGTTTCGCTCCTTTTCTATTTTTTCAACTTGTCCTTCTATGAAGGCCAATGCTTCCATTTTCTTCTCAAATCCCTATGCTTGTTTCCTTGCTTCTTCTAGCTGTGATCTAAGGGAGGAGACCTCTTCCTTGTATTGACCAATCTTTGCTTCAAGTTTGTTCGAGCTCTTGTGCCTTTGTTCAAGATGGCTTGACAAGGTATCTTCCCGTTTCTTTTCCTTATCCAATTGATTTGTCATGGATATCACTTCTTCATGATGCTTTCTCTTGTTTTGATGAAATTCTTCCTTAATCTTGGCAAGCTCCTCATCTCTTTCTTGTACTTGAAGCTTGACAAAGTCAACTTCCTTCGTTGTCTTGTCCTAGTCACCAACTTGAGCTTTCTTCTTAAGTTCCTCATTTTCATTTTTCAAATTGTTAATCTCTTCTATGGCAGCCATAAGTTTAGTGAGGATATCGTCTTCAAAATCTTCTTCATTCTCTGCATCTTCTAAGTCTTCTTTAGCCTTGATGTTATCACTCTTATCTTCAACTTCCTTGATGGGCTCTGGATTTCCTTCTTGTTTTCAATTATTTTCTTATCTATAGATCATTGTAAATTCTCCTTTTGAGTGAAGATCATGAAGCTTATCCCATATGCCTTTTTCTGACGAACATTTTTCAAAATTGGCCTTCATAGAATCAGGTAGCCCATTCAATATTGCTTTCATTGCTCTAGTATTATGTTCCTTGGATTCTCCATCCATCATGCTATCAATAATCACTGATTTCCAGACTTCAATGCCTTGAATCTTTAAGAAATTCCTCATTCTTGCCTCCCATATATAAAAATTTCCATTGAACAATGGAGCCTTCACAAATTGATTGACTTCAATTTTGGTGGTTGAGGGAGACACATCTTTAGGAGGATTGGAGACTTTATTCCTTGGATTCACCATTTGTGTTCTAATGATCAACCTTCAAGCTGCTAGGCTTTGAGTGAAGGTATTGGTTCTTATACCAATTGTTGGAAATACTGAGAAGGGGGGTGAATCAATATTCCTTTTTCAATTGTTACTTTTACCAGTTAGATCACTTATATTTAGAACACAAAATGAACCATAATAATAAATGCTTTTATTAAATACTTTAATAAATCAAGTACAATATATGTAGGGCTCCAACCCTAGATGAAGACACCGATATTCAATCTCCCAGGCTCCAACCTGTATTTTCCAAGCACCAACATGGATTTCCAAGGCTCCAACCTTGTCCATTTTGAGGCACCAACCTCAAGGGCTCCAACCCTATATCTGGTTCAGGCTCCGACCTAGTTTCTTGAGGACTTTGATCCTTTAGGGCTCCAACCCTATCCTCCAAGGCACCAACCTTGTCTTTTTCGAGGCTCCAACCTCTTGGGCTCCAAACTTTAGATTCACTATGTCAAGATGTGTTTGGTTATACTTCACAACTCCCAATGTCTTCTTCAAAAAGCCTTGTCAATCTTCGTTTAGCCTTCAATTTAGTCTCCATGTTGCATCATCAATGACAATCTTGATCTCTTCATATAAAGGTGTCCCTGTTTTCCTTCATGGTACCCAATCAATTTCTTCAAGTCACCTCATGATGACATCATCAATGCATCATGATCTCCAATAATGTCTTCTTCAAGATATCTTTAATAAGAAATCCAAGCTTTGCACCAGCTCGAAGCCTCTTCAAGGGATTCTTTAATTGACCTTAATACTGCAAGGCTTCTCTTCTACTCTAACTCTGTTCCAAAGGTGTCACAAGATATCTCAAAATTATTTCTTCAATGGATCCTAAAACACTATCCTCAAGACTCAAAACACTGTCACTACGCTGCTCCAAAGAATTCTTAATAGAGTGCCTGCTCCAAAGGTCTCCTTCAAAAGTTAAAATTTGCATCATTAACGATTCTCCACAAGAAAAGCTACTCACAGGTTTGAGGCACTAATAAGATTCCATTACTACTGTTGTCCAGGAGGAGATTCAATAATGTCACTGTCCAAGATCTCTTCACAATTCTTGGTATTGAAACTTCACCACAAAGATATATGAGCCTTAGTAACAATCAATAATTTTTTACTTAAACCAAGATATTGTACCCATTGTTGAGAGTAGTCACATCACCGAGCCACTGAAGTTATACATTAGTTCGTTATTTTTCCCATCACAACCCAAGGTCGTGTTGGAACCCAATCAAATTTCTAAGCCGCAATCAATAATCAAATACCCAATTACAATAGGTAATTTATGTTCTTGTTGTCTTGAAATATCCGACGTATGTTGCATGTAGGTGACTAAGGTATGTTGCCTGTAGGTGAGTCTTATATCTTCCTCAAAAGAAGAAGGAATGCACTAGGTCCGAGCCACACAAAGACTACTCCAATTGCGAGCCACAGTAGGTTACTCAGGTCCGAGTTGTCTGAAATCTGAGCTAAATTATCACCGATAAACCTTTATAGAAAATGCCTGTCTCTTCCTTATTTTGTTCACGAGTTGTGACCAATTCGTATACTTTTTTTGTGTTCTTCACCCAGCGGATGGTTAAAACAATGAGATTAAGATTGTATTTATACATGTTTTGACTTAAAAGGAAGAGACATGTGTATTGGGTGAAGAAGCCGACTTAAATCTCCTTTTTGTGCAACCAACCTTATATTAATCAATTTGTAGCACACAACTTGAATTCATATATGGCAGATAGCTTTAATTCATATATGGCATATAACTTTATTGTATATGGCACACAACCTTAACTTTTTTTCAAAGCGATTTCCATGATAGTAATATAATTAATTATAGCACTAAGGTTATACGAATGTTTAGCACATCAAGTGTATTTCATTAGAGCATCAAATTTTATATGGTCTGCGATGTGATGTATGCATTAAATCTGTTTTCCATGTGAAAGATGGACCATATAAAACACCATGCAAAAAGGCTTTGTCTGCCATGTGAGTGTTGTATCCCATCTGCCATCCATGTCTGCCATGTGAGTGATGTCTAACACCGTGTTGTTGCATTATACATTATGTCTACCATGTATGGTCATAGGGAACCATGTTTGTCTACCATTAAACAATGCCATTCGTTAACAAGGAATTTTTTTTATTGTTTCAAAACATATTCGTCGCCAAGGATTATGTTCGTTTTAGTAATATTTGATAGTCTGTATTATGTTTTACTTGCAGAGGCTAGATGATATGAATGAGTAATATGACATGATAAGAGGTAGGTGGCGTGTTTTAAGTAATTTGAGGTGATTAGGATTTTATATTAGGATTTTAATAAATTTATGAAATATGGTATGGTTACGATAGGGCTTACGGTAGGACTATGGGATCAATTTATTTAGAACTTCATTTAGCAAGGGTGAGGTATCATGAAACTAGGACTTGTCATCTAGGATTTCTTCATTTTTTACTTATTTTCCTAGGGTTGACTTCAACAATATATTGGATATGATTAGGATTAGTGTTTGCTTCAACTAGGGTTAGAACATTATGTAGAGCTAGGATTTCCGTAGGGTTAGGGCAACATCACACATCACAAGAGTATTTTCCATCCCAATAATTCCATATTGACATAAATGAAAACCTTGATTAACAGGGACCACATGCCCGGGGCTAAGGTTAATGGCCTGACCCCGCCGACCGAGCCCCCACCCCGCTCCGCCCGTGGTTCCTTTGGGTGGCATGCACCAAGGGACTGGCCCCGTGGCTAGCCTCTTTTCCGGATGGCACCAAAATTTAACTTTAAATATGTGCCAACAACAATAGTTAATAAGAACTATAGCGTGTCATGTTGGTAATGGATTGGAATTGTCACTTGGAGGTTGCAGGTTCGATCCACGCCTGTTGCTGCTCAGAACTTACCCAATTTTTGGTGGCCCTGGGGAAACTACCTGGCGGCCCCTAGCTAGGCCACGTGGCATCTTGTGGTCTGCCACCAACCAATCCAATCAAAATCATCCAAATCAACACCAATAAAAACGTGCCACTTGGCACCATATAATTTGTCGGAGGCAAGAAATCATATGCACAGTCACCTTGCCACGTCGGCATGCCCAGGCAGTACCACATCAACAGTGCAGACTGCTGACTCGACTGCCCGCATATTTTTTTTTTTAATTTGCCTATTTAGGAAAATGAACAGAACATGTTTCTGGGAGCATACAGAGTCTATTTCGCATGAAACAGGTTGCGCCAGATTCAGGATGACAAGCACTAGAGAGTAATTCATGTTCCACACTAATATGAAAACTTTGAATTCTGAGAAAAATTTTGAGCACCTGATCATTCCTTCCCACTGGAAGCTTTTGGACCCCAAAAAATCACTTTTAGTTGTTCAGCAGGTGAGGGTACAATTCCCTCACCTTTCCAATCTCGATCCATTTAGCCTTGGAAGGATTTTTTCCTTTGAGCCCCACATGAAGGTAATGCACATTCCCTCATTTTGAAGACCTTGTTCTTCTATCGAGAATGGTGTCTTACTGTAGTTCATCAAGGTATTTGTTACACAAAATTTTGTCACTGTCCCTGTACTCCCCATCTACAATCCTAGAGGTGTATCCAACATGCTTTCCCATCATGAAGAAACTCCCAGTATGTCCCTCTTCATGAGCAAAATAATTCCCCTTTGCATCATTGCCCAAGAATCTTCCTTCTATCCCTGTTTGCAAGACCAACGCTACTGACCAGTTTTCTCCTCGCACCGATTTACAGAGGTTAAAACTAACCCTCGCGCCAATCAAATCGACTGAGCCCATTTCTAGTCGCGTTGATCCTCTTTTGGAAGGTTTTTTAAATAAAGAGCCAAAGCTTCCATGTCTATAAGCTTCGTAACAAAAGTCTGGTAGATGGTTGGGCTGAATAGAGCCAAGGAAATCAGTTTGGGTTCCTTTCCCCTATTAGGATGGAACAACCTCAAGAGATAAGACCTTCTCCCATGATGAGAGGAACCCTCTCCCATCCATCCAAGCTATATAAGCCTCTCTTTTTCCCAAGCAAAAACTAGTTGGAGTTTTGGAGCAAGTGTGAATAACCAGCATGTCATTTATAGCTTATAGCTTTCTAGTGTTTGTTTGGGGGAGAATAGTATGATTTTAGTTTGGTTTGAGAATAGAGGGAAAGATGCCTTAAACTTCCATTTGTTGGGGCTATCCATGAAGTGCTAGTAGAAGTGTGGGAACCCGGATATGTCAGAGGAGACCAACAATGTCAAGGCACCAATTGTAATCTCTTTCTGATTTATATTAATGCAACTATCGATTGATTTCCTACATGAAGTGCCATTTTACATCTTTATGGCTTAATGTTCCTTGACCTATTAAGTAGGCTTAATACAATATTGCATGTTGTCACGTTTGTTGTTGTTGTTGTTTTCTTGTTTCAGGTATTCGAAGGAAGGAAACAGAAGATAGCTGGAGTGAGGAAGCAGGATCATCTCCAAGCGGAATAGCGTTCTAAGAGGTAGGCCCTCTGAATTTATTCTAGCTTAAGGAGATTTTCCATAGATTGTTTGTTTATGGCTAGACCCGCTCTCTCAGGCTAGAATAATTGTTTGTGTCCGCACTGAGAATTTACTTGCACTATTTAAGAAAAATTAGTATGAAAATGGAGCTTAAGCTCTCGTCTCTTACCTGCAACTGACGGCTCGACAAATGACCTCCCGAATCTCCTGCAATCTGATCCAGAAAACTTAGGTCACAAGTGGGTAAACAACTCTTCACACAAAGGTAAGATGGTAAATGGTAAAAAATAATTACTTTTGCCCCATTTTATTCATTTTTTCATGAAATATTAGGGTTTTGGAGTATTTTTTTACCTATTTTGCCTCAAAATTGGATAATACCTTTACCTTTCTTATGTAGCGACAGGTGATGGATTGTCGATGATGGTACTGGAGTCACATTTTAGCTCTTTTATCGACTTGTAAATCTCAAATGAAAAGATCGCCGAGTATTTTTCCCTTTTTGAGTCTTAAAAGAGAATAAAATGGGGGGTCTACTTTCAAGCTCTTTTCTGACTCTTTAAACACGAAAATATTGTCAATCTCTTGTCATTTTGAACTCATTAAAGGTTGTGAAACATCATGCACCCAGTATATGTTTATCCCTTTTTCGGGCTGGGATGCATTATTTACGAAAAAGGTACTCTTGACTAAAATGGTCAAGTGCTTCTCTCGAGCATCGTTTTCTACCTTTTCAAGCTCGAAAGACACAAATGTATGGAAAGGGACCATGTGGAGTTTTCTTTTCCGTGTCTTTTTCAAACTCTCTAAACATGAAAAAGATACTGAGTTTCACCTTTGTCGGACTCGTAAAAACATTAAACAACATTGGATTCATCGTCATGACGAACGTGAGCTTCTCCTTCCTAGGGCTCATTAAAGTTACTAGGTTGGATTCGTTCGAAGGATGAACTTACAATGCAAGAATATGCTATCCCATTCAAGCTTGTGATAAAAAATAATTGGGATACCTGCCAAAAATGGTGGGGGAAAATTTGGAAATTCAGTCAGTGGTGTCGGCAGCTCACTCTTGAACATGACACTTTCTGTTTCATGTCGGGTTGGGATATCCTCCTTTTCGTTTGACCATCCTAGGTTGGGCCGCTCATTTTTTCCTTCCATTTGATCTTTGCCATGTCATCATGACCACCGATCTTATGGATCCAACAGCTGCCAAAATCCATAATCATGTCACTGATATGTTCAAGAGTCAGTCCTTCTGCAGTTACACTTACTCCTGATTCTCTGTATCATCTGAAATCATTTGCATCCCTTTATCTCGTGTCAATGATGTGGGATACATCATGGCCCCCCTTCGATGTAGTCACTTCCTGTGGACTTCAGCTCATTATCTAGGCAGCTAACCGAGAGAATCCTTTCTAGTACCTTAGAGCTTGCATGCCCTAATGGCAAGTTCTTCGCACTCGATGACAAGTTCACTTCCTTGACTTTTGATTGGGTGATTTCACAGGTGTTTGACATCAGTTCCTTTATTCACATTCCTTGAACTATGGTGCCAGTACCTTGAGAGCCATTTTCATTATTGGTGGTCTCTCTTGTGCTTGTTAACGATTCACATCATTGACCGGTAATCAAGCGACTTC
This sequence comes from Pinus taeda, assembly GCA_000404065.3. Taxonomy (NCBI): domain Eukaryota; kingdom Viridiplantae; phylum Streptophyta; class Pinopsida; order Pinales; family Pinaceae; genus Pinus; species Pinus taeda. The sequence continues at coordinate 149,021 of APFE031224832.1, read as the reverse complement.
CTAGCATGTTCAACTTCAACAGATTCTTTCACATGTTAGGATTTGTACTTTGCGTGGGTCGTTTGGAGCGCAAGACCTTGGGCTAAGATTACACAAGTCCAAGTTGCGAGGTGATGTGACATGGTCATGTTGATATACATGTCCCTTTTTGATGGATGGTTGCGACCATACCATGACTTGTTATATGTGATCCTTCTCATTATTGGATGGCTGCGACCATACATTGGTTTTGTTATGATCCTTTTTATTGGATGGTTGCGCCCATGCCTTGGATCCATTTACATGATCATTCTTTGGATGGCTACATCCATACCATGATTCCTGTATCATTATTCATAGGTTTTAGTGATGCATATGTATCTATTCTTGCTTGCAGGTTTTTTGATGACAGACTCCGGTTCCTCGCTTCCACTGATAAATCATTTCACCCCTCACTCTAGTTCAGACTTCATGCTTTAGGGGGTATATGTTACACAACATTTTTTTACTGTCCCTGTACTCCCCATCTATGATCCTATAGAACCTCTACAGTGTACCCAACATGCTTTCCCATCATGAAGAAACTCCCAGTATGTTCCTCTTCATGAGCAGAATAATTCCCCTTTGCATCATTTCCCAAGAATCTTCCTTCCATCCCTGTTTACAAGACCGACGCTACTGACCAGTTTTCTCCTCGCACCAATTTACAGAGGTTAAAACTAACCCTAGCGCCAATCAGATCGACTGAGCCCTTTTCCAGTCCCATCGATCCTCTTTTGGAAGGTTTTTTAAATAAGGAGTCAAAGCTTCCATGTCTAGAAGCTTTGTAATGGAATTCTGGCAGATGCTTGGGTCAGACAGAACCGAGGAAATCAGTTTGGGATCCCTTCCTCTATTAGGATGGAACAACCTCAAGAGATAAGACCTTCTCCCATGATGAGAGCAACCATCTCCCATCCATCCAAGCTATATAAGCATCTCTTTTTCCTAAGCAAAAGCTAGTTGGAGTTTTGGAGCAAGTGTGAATAACCAGCAAGTCATTTATAGCTTATAGCTTTCTAGTGTGTGTTTGGGGGAGAATAGTATGATTTTGGTTTGGTTTGAGACTAGAGGGAAAGAGGCCTTAAACTTCCATTTGTTGGGGCTATCCATGAAGTGCTAGCAGAAGTATGGGAACCCAGATACGTCGAAGGATACCAACAACATCAAGGCATCGGTTGTAATCTCTTTCTGATTTATATTAATGCAGCTATCGATTGATTTCCTACATGAAGTGTCATTTTATATCTTTATGGCTTAATGTTCCTTGACCTATTAAGTAGGTTGAATACAATATTGCATGTTGTCACATCTATTGTTGTTGTTTGCTTGTTTCAAGTATTTGAAGGAAGGAAACGGAAGATAGTTGGAGTGAGGAAGCAGGATCATCACCAAGAGGAATAGCATTCTAAGAGGTAGGCCCTCTTAATTGATTCTAGCTTAAGGATATTTTCCATAGATTTTTTGTTTGTGGCTAGACCTGCTCTCTCGGGCTATAGGAATTGTTTGTGTCCACACTAAGAATTTACCTGCACCACGGTATTCAAGAGAGAAATCTTCAATGTATGAAATTTGAACATTCTCTCCTTGATATTCAATCAATGGAGGCTCATACAACCTTAAATTTTCCACATTAACAACAACATCAATTTGCATGTATGAAGACAAATCCAACCTGAAGGCATTGTCACCAATATTTTCTAGAATTTTGAATGGACCATATCTAATTGGTTTCATCTTTTTACCTTCTCCTTGGAGCCTCTCTTTGCTAATGTGAAGCCAGAATTCATCACCGACTTAAAACTTGTGATCTAATCGATGCTTGTAATGCCTTGAATTGTATTTACCTTGGCTCTTTTCTAGCTGATCTTGAACTATTTGAGGTACCATTCGGAATCGTTCAATGAACTTCTTGGCTTTGTCCATGTCACCATAAATAGAAACATCCTTCTTGCCAAGATGGTACAACAAATTATGACACAAATGGTAATCAAATTCCCCTACTTGGTTCTCTTGACTCAAGCTTAAATGTACATTTTGAAAGTATGCATATTGCTAAACATAAATTTCATGCAAAACAAAATTATGCTTGAGTAAAGCAGTTGCGCTAACACTAGGCCTAGAAGGCATATCATCAACCTTTTTGTATATACCTTTCTTATACCTACTGACCAAGTGGAATTTTTGTAAGGATCCCATCCATCGAAAGTGCCTTGATTGCTGCAACTTTGTCACTACACCACTGAAAATTTCTGAATGACATGAAATGGGCTTACCATATTGCATGAGGATTGTGCCCATGGCATACTCGCTTGCAAGTACATGAGTTAAACCGATCTTTTTTTTCAAGACATCAAATTCCTTTTGTTGCTTGCCTCCCTACTGGAAGACCTTTTCCACACTAGTCAATGCATGCAAATGAGCTGCGATAGAAGAAAAGTTAGCAATAAATTTTCTCCAATATAGGGTTTCTCCCAAAAAATTTCTTACTCTAGTGACTGTCTTGGGCGTTGACCAATTCATCATGAAATCGACCTTGGAGGGGTCTATCTTCAACTTACCTCCTTCAACAATATGCCTCAAGCACACCAAATAAGTTTTGCTGAATTCACATTTTGACATCTTCAAAAACAATTGTTCTTTCTTCAAGACATCAAGTAATTTTCTCACATGCATGACATGTTCATCAAGAGATTTTCTAAATGCTAAGATGTCATCTAAATAGACTATCTCATCTAGAAATGGCTGCAATACATCATTCATCATACACACGAAAGTAGTAGGAGCATGGAAAAGATCAAAAAGCATAACTAACCATTCAAACAAACCTTGCTTTGTTTTGAATGTCGTGTTCCATGTGTCTCCTTCAGCAACTCTACTTTGATGCTAGCCACTCCTTAAGTTCCACTTAGTGACAGGATTTCCATTCTTCTTGGGCACCAAAACAATAGGTGACCCATATGGTGAAGGAGATGGTCAGATGATCCCTTTGTTTAACAACTCTTGGGTTTGCTTTTGGATTTCTGTATTTTCCATTATTGACATCCTGTACATGCCAATGTTAGAAAGATGACAATATTGTTGCAATGGTATTTCATGTTGGATTTTCCTCTCGGGAGGCAATCTTTTTGGTTCCTGAAACATCTCATCATATTGGTTAACTACATCAACACAATCAGATTTCAATTTTGTGTCACAACCTTGAAAATATTCATTATCAATATCAGTCTTGGGTTTGATCACTAGAAGCAAAAAATTCATGCTAGAATTCACTAGTTTTTTCATCTGCCTTGCATTTACAAGTGAAAGATTTAGTTTCTTGCTATGGCTCTTACAATGTATTCTACTCCATATTTGAACAAATGGTATTTGTTTTCATGTCTATGTAAGATGGCTTTTCTGTCATAGAGATATGGGCTGCCCAAAACTATACCACATGTCTAATGGAACAACATCAAGTTCCACTTCATCTATGAAATTTGCAGTAATGGTGAATTTCAGTCTACAATTTCTAGTTACTTGCAATTGCTCATTGTCACACACCCATCCTAATGGATATGACTTATCATGTGGAATGGTTTCCAAGTTTAAACTTTTGACAATGTTTTCAAAGATGAGATTAGCTTGAGAGGCAATATAAAAAAGAGTATCAATTTTCTATGTTTTGAGATTACCCTATGTGGAAAAGTTCTATCATTTTCTTTTCATTTGGAGTTTCATTGTGTAAATTTGAAGTAATAGTGCTAGCAATGAATTATTTTCCTTTCATACCCATGGCTGTAATTTTAGTTTCATCACTCGAATAAGATCCTAAATCATGTTGAGTGGTTGCAACTGTATTTTGTTTTCCCTTGTTGTTGAATTTCTTTGGTTTCATCTTAGGATGAAGCTTCCAACAATGAGCTTCATCATGACCCTCTTTGGAACAATGCTTGCATGTTAGTTTCTCTCCTTCCTTCTTAATGGATGCATTTTTCTTTCCCTTCCCTTTGAAACCATTTTCTTTTCCTTTACCCTTAAATGGATTTTTACTACCCTCTTCTGGAGTATTTTTCCCTCTTTTCTCAAGATGAGTGGCTTGCACACAAACCTCATCTAAACTATTGGGATTAAACATAAGGATAATATGCCTAAGGTAATTGTGTAAACCCCTGATATACTTCAGCAACATGTCTTGTGATTTCAAATCTACACTTAACATTAGAGAACTTATTCTAAATTATTGGGTGTAATCTTGCACATTTTGACCTTTAAGTTGTCTAAAATTCTGCCAATTCATGACGTACGCTAGAGGGTAATATTTTCATTTAATTGTGGCAATGAAATCAGACCAAGAGATTAAGATCTTACCAATTTTTTTTTTATCTCTTCTTGTGTCTTGGATTCCCACCATATTAGTGTTGCACCCTCCCGTCTCAAGGAAGCTAGTTGAATCTTTGTATCATTATCTTGAAGGTTTTGAATTCTGCAATAGACATCTAACTAATGAACCCAATTGTCAAGCTTCTCTGCATTCACTTCACCATTATACATGGGTAGTTCAAATTTAATATCAAGTTTTAACACTGTGTTTTACCAATTCCTTTTAAGGAATGTTGATGAGTATGAGTAAGGGTTTTATTAGTGGATGAGGATGAATACGCCTGTGAAGTTGAAGATGAAGATGATGGTGGAGATGGTGGAGGTTTACTTCCATTTCCATTACCTCCTCCTCCTGAAGAACCTTCTCCTTTTGGAGGCTTGGAGCTTTCAACCTGCAGTCTTGTATCCCTCTCTTCATAGAGGACTTTCACCATCTCTATCATGTCAAATAAAGCCTTCCTAAAAACCTTATCATCCTTTGACATATTTGTAAACTCTACTTCATGTGACATGCTTACTGAAGCTTCAACTACAATTTGAGGTAGAAATGGTGTTGGAGATTGTGGAAAACTTGCTCTCCTTCTCCTTGACCCAACTTCAGGACCTTCAACCAGATTTCCTTCTCCTCTCTTGAGCTTCAACCTTGTAAGCATCATATTCACTTGCAAAAAATTAAATCCTCCTTGCACAAAGAAAACCAAGAGCTTTGATACCAAAATTGATCTGAATGGGAAAAATAGTTTTTCTATGCTAAATCCTATTCAAAATATGTAAAAGAGCTTAAGGATTCATGAGGTTAATAACAAGTTTTAACATGAGTTTTTCAGTGTTTTTACGTAAATTTCATGTACAAATTAACATAAACAAATTATTGAATAACAACATATAACAGACATGAACATCACCAAAATAATATCACAACAGCACACGATGAAGGAGTTCACCCTGCCTAGGCTATGTCTCCTTGGTCCAGCTTCCAATGGCTTGGCACTCTCTATTATTCTCAAAAGTGTGAATACATTAATTTAAAATGCTCAAACAACTCTAAAACCTAATCCAATGGCTCCAAAATGCCCAAAAATATCTGTCTAGCCTCTTTTTGTTCTTGATTTGGTCAAAAACCGAAGAAGTGATGGCTTCCCAAGTCTTTCTGCTAATCAGACCTAAATTTCTTCAAAACCCAGCACCATCCTACAATTTCGCCTCCAATTCCGATAATTGAGCGCCAATTTCTACTAATTTTGGGTGAATTTGTCGAATGGATTAAATGCCCAATGTGGCCTTAATATTGAAAATTAGGCCACATGGAGGGAGGGTGGGGGGGGGGATGTGCCCAGGACTAAGCCAACAAACCACCCCTACTGGCCGGGCTCCCACTCCACTTCACCTGTGGTTTCGTTGGGTGGAACAAGCCTAGGGGTTGGCCCCTTTTCCAAATGGCACCAGACTTTAACTTTAAATATGTGTCAACAACAATAGTTAATAAGAACTATTGTGTGGCGTGTTGGTAATGGCTTGGAACTGTTACTTGGAGGTCACGGGTTTGACCCCTTCCCGATACTAGTTGGACCTTACCCAATTTGTGGTGGCCCTCGGGATGCCACATGGCGACCCTTGGTTGGGCCACGTGGTAGCCTATGGTTGGACACCAACCAATCCAATCAAAATCACCCAAATCAACACCAATAAAAATGTGCCACTTGGCACCATCTAGTTCGCTGAGGGAAAATGCTATGAACCAAGTCAAGAAAATATAGAAAAGATAGATCACGCCTTAGAATTCAGCCTCTTCGAGGGGGCAACCTCCTTTACATTAAATAAATGAACAATTCTTGGGTGATACAACGGACAAAACCTCCTTTCTATATATAGGAGTCTAAGGAGTCACAATATAACCCAGCCGACCTAACAATAATAATATAAAGCCACAAAAATAACAATAGAGGGATTCTATGGGGCACGG
>APFE031224832.1:32880-124195 GCA_000404065.3 Pinus taeda | reverse complement strand
TAATTTATAAATACCTCATCTATGAAATTATTTAACTTCATATTACATTATTATTACATTAATTCAATTAACCCTTAAGTTTAATTTCAACATGCATTGATCTAATTAATATTATTATATAACCTTTATTATTATCGATATTTAATTTTTTGATATATTTTGTCTCTAGTTGGCCTTATTTTTCTTGACCATGCTTGTCCACTATATATTCCTCCTCTTCTCTTCATATTTTCTCATGTCTAGACACTGGCCCTAGTTGGTGGCTTCGAAATGTCTACAATAAATCTCACTCATATGGATCTTCCTTTATCAACAAACAACTCCAACGGCAAAAACTTGAATATTGCTAATGATGACATGTTGAATTTGTTCTTTTGTTCAATTAATTTGGTCACATGTATAGAATCCTCAATTGTTTTAGGGTTCCATAGATTTATTTCACTATGGATGTAATCCTTCAATCCAAAAATGTACATATTTATCAATTGTTAATTTATGAATTCATTTTGTCTTATGGCTAGAACTTCCCATTCGTGCATGTAGTCATTCATGTTTCCCTTTTTTTTAAGATGAACAAATTTATTATATAGGTTATCGTCTTGCTCATCATGGAACTTTTCTTAAAGGTAATTTGTGAAACTTATATTGCTCTTTCATGTTTTAATGGTTGAAATTTTCTTATGTATAGTTGCTCGATGATATTGAATGTTATATGGAATTTGTTGAAGATTAACATTTGAGGGAGAAATTCCATCCTTAGAGAAGCCCAACAAACCCTAAGGAGACCCATCTTCCACTTGGGAAAAATTAAATTTGCACATGGAATTTTTATTATTATTAATGTTGGTCCAAGTAACCTCAAATTTGTCAGGTCAGCCTAGAAGAGAAATTCAATCTCCTAACTCACATATAAATTGACCTAAGTTGGATTCACTTGGAGGCATTGCATCACACATCAATCATTCATCATTTGGTTTGTACATCTCTGAAATATTGCAGGTTGTATTCATGTGTGAAAAGAGGAGAGAGACTTCTATTTGACTGCATTAGATTTCTATTTCGACCTTCTTTTGTGTTGACTTGGGGATACTTTGAATTGGTTTGATTGGTTTTTTATCTATTGTTGGAGGCCACGTTGACTGAGGTGTTGAACGAATTCTTCTGGGCACTTTGACTATGTTTGACCTTAGATTTGAAGCTACGGTTAAACGTAGGATGACTATTGACTTTGACCAAATTATTGGAGGAATTTTGGATTTGTTTTGACTAGGTTTGATTGAGAAGAAAAGGCCACATTCTTTGACTAGTCAATCAAAGTTTTCTAAGCATTTTTTACTATTTACATTGATTTTTATGGATGTTGGTCACATTTGTTGATTAAAATTTGAGAGGGACAAAGTTTCAAAACTGGTACTTTGCGCAGATTTAACTTTTATCTCTCATATTGGATTAGTTATTGGATTGGTTGACTCATGTAACATCCCTAGTTAAAAATCCATGTAAAAATATATAAGGCCACAGTGATGGGACATGTATTCCAAGATGAATGGTGGGCATAACATCCTAGTAGGTGTTCATTTCGATTATTATGGCTAAGGAAATTGGAAAAGGCAATGGCAAAGGCTTTGGAAAGGAAAATTGCATTTTGGCACATTTACTTATGAAAATAAAGGAAATTAGGAGAAAGGGAGGTGAAAGGTCACAAGCTTCATGTGAGGAGGAAAATGAAGGAAAATAATGGGAAATGAAGAAAATGGAGGCCTCATTGATAAAAATGCTTCCGAGGATCAATGGGTAACCTTGATCAGTTCAGTTTTGGAGCTCTCTCTCTCTCTTCTCTCTCTGATACTCTTAGAGGGTGTGGCATACCTGGAGTCTTGGAGAAAGAAGGCAAAGGAAGAGTAGGAAAGTGCAAAAGGACATTAGGATCAGCAACTACAATGGGTTTTAATTGCAGGTACCAAGTTGCATGTATGTTTTCCTCACTAGTTTCGACATGCATGGCACATGCATGTGGTTTCTTGGTTATGATCTATTATTGGCATGGAGGATTTCCTGGACTAACAGTGGATTTTCCTAGCCTTTCCATTTCCTAGATAGTCATGGTGTTATGGGTTCATTTATTTGTTTTCCTTGTTAGTTCTCATGTTTCCTTAGCTTGGGTTGAGTTACTAGTCTTGGAGCCTTGGTTGGACAAATGCATTGAAGCCCTATAACAACTTGGGTTGATTTACTAGTCCCAGAGCCTTGGCTGGAAAACTTATATGGAGCCTTGTAACAAATTGGGTTGAGTTACTAGTCCTAGAGCCTTGGTTGGACAAATTCTCTGGATCCCTAGGTGGGAGGAGTTACTAGTCCTGGACCCTTGGTTGGAAAAACGCTCTAGAGCCCGATATAAGCTATGGGTTGAGTTACTAGTCTTAGAGGCTTAATTGGACAAATGCCCTGGAGCCCAGTATAAGTTGTGGGTTGAGTTACTAGTCCTGGAGCCTTGGTTGGAATAAATGCTCTGGAGTCCTAGAAGGCTTGGGTAGCAATCAATCTGATGATGGTTCTTGTGATGTCCGACCGTGAGGTGGAATCACTGTTTGATGGGTTGAGGTGGTTGGGCTCTGGAAGCCCTTGATGGTTTTGGTTGATGTGTTTATGAGATCCCACATTCATGCTTGGAATGTGGCACAGGGGTGACTGGATGAAGAGAGATTTGGCTCAACCATGTCTACAGCCAGGTGGTACGTGGTAGTCCCATACCGGGTTGGATTTTTCATCATTAATATGAGGTTATTTCTCCTTGTTATCTAATGAATATTATACTAGTTTATATGTGGATTTTATCGATGATGTATCCTTGATATTTTTGTTGTTATTTTGCTAGTTATAAGCATGTATTATGACAATAATGATGTATGTATTTCCTCATATTTTGATTGGTAAATGGAAGCCGAATTTATCTATGACCTAATATATGATAATACAGCTAATGATATAAGGGAAAAATGCTTCTTGGAAATTCTCAGGTAAGTATGAGATCCCTATGTATAGATATGTTGTTTACACCTATAGATTGCATTGATGTCAAGTGTTTGATAGAATGTCAATCCCTGTTGGGGATGGTCAGGTCTAGTCCCGGAGTTAGTTGTTGGTTTATTAGTCTTGTCATCACATGTTTAATGGATTCCAGAAGTTACATCAAGTTCTGGGCAGTGGCCAGAATTCTGGGCTTGAAAAGTGCCTTAAATTCCTCAGACTCTGGCACAGATCTGCTGGAAATAGTCCCTGGGTGCAGGCATGTAGGATTGTGGGAGCATCCAGAGCTCTCTAGACACTAGTATGACCACATCATGGGAGCATCCAAACTCCAAAGCTTTAATAGCTTAAAAAATAAATGGGACCCAGGGGTTGGTTAGCAGAAATGTTGGGATGGTTCCTAGGGGTCCTATTGTTAATGTTGAAGGTCTGCATGGTGTGTTCCCATCGATTCCACTTCCCTAACGTGACTTAGGAGGTCGAAACATATCATAGTAACTTCACATCACATGTTTACCTAGTTGGCCAGTTACTTGGGTAGATGTGGGTGGAGGGTGTTACATAGTGGTATAAGAGCATGGTTCACCCCTCAGGCTGGATGGGTTGTGTGTTGGTCGTGCATTCATGTCGGTGGCATATGTGTTCCTTATACTTGTAGTCCACGTGCTTGTTGCATTTTCATGGTGTTGATCATGGTTTTAGTGATGTCGCCATGTGAAGGTCGATGGTGTTGTTGCGGGGTGTGTCATCATGAGTGTATGGTTGTATATGCATTTGTTATGCATGTCAGTGGTTATATATCAATATGCATGCATTTTCACGGTGAAGGATGTTGTGCATGAGGTCATTGTATTCAATTAGGTCATCATGATGATATTGGTATGTTATGATGCTAATGTGTTGGTTGAGATAGAGCAGGAGTTTCAAATCATTAAAATGAAGTTGCAACATGGAATTTGGGTTAAGAGAAGATCATCATACATGTATTGTATGTTTGGCATTCAGGTATGTTAATTAATGGATTGTTATATGCATTAGGGTTTTATACATTAGGTTTATGTACATGTCTATTGGTGTTATGGTTACGTACATGATATATGCTAGTTGATCAGTGTAGTCATATACACATGTGTCAGATTGATCCGAATTGGACCATTATATTGTTTGTCATCCATCTCCATGCATTTGGAGTGGAAAAAATGGAAGAATTAGCTCACAGGACCATTTTTATCAACGAGACCTAGTTTGGTGAAATAAGGTCTGAAACCTTCTGGGAGCATTCTGAGGCACGAAACAAAGTTTTTTGGGGATAAAAATTTACCTCTTAAGCGTTGCACCTTTTCATTCTATTCTAATCACAGAGAGATTTCCAACAGAGCAAGAATCATGTCAATCAGAGTCCATATGCAAAAGTTATGCGACTCAGAAGTTCACCTTCCTGTTTTCACACCTATAATTTGGGAGGATGCCGCGTCAGCCCCCATTATTCATGGAAAAGGGGATAGCCACATGTTTTTGATGTAAAATACTATAGAAGAGTCTATTTTGTAACTCTACTTAAGAGTTGATGTAGTCAAACTTAACCACTAGTAGGCTATCGGGCCGTGTTATAACCGGGCCACTAGGAGGAAGAGGCATTCCATTCTTTCGGGAGCACTTTTTTCCATAGTTGAGAAAAGATAGTCAGGAGAGATAGGAGGTAAAGCACATAGAGAGGATATGTGCATTTTAGCAGTCCATGAGCCACAAACATTACTTCATTGTATCTGCACCCATATTTCCAGACATAGAAAGAGAACGAAGCGATCTCACCTTCCAACTAGGTTTTCTCCTGAAAGGGTTTCCCGGAGAGCATATATTGTGTATTTTGTGTGTGGGGGCTTATTTTTTCATTCTCTACTTTTCTTCTTGATTTACTTTTACATGCATGCACTAATTACAATAAAGTTTATAGATCTAGAAATTAAATATAATTGTAATAGTGTAGAATCTCAGATTTTTAATATAATATTATCAAATTTGTTGTGACGAACTGTCCAGTGAAATATCCACGACAGTTTACGGATAATAGATAGTCATGAATAATAGTAACATGTAGTTTTATGCATTGTTGTTGTTGTTTTAGGTCAGATAACTTGATGATTAGGTTATATGTTGTTGATGAGCATGATATATAACTTCTTGTTGCTATATGCTAGTAACTTGATGATTAGGGTCATTACATTAAGATCTTGATGTTATATGTATCATACTAAGTTGGATTGGTCTATGCAAATGGTTAGGGTTATGACATTTAGGTATGAGTTAATATGATGTGATATTATGTTGTACTAATCTAGACTGGTTGTGCAAATGTGATTATTATGTATGAATGATAATTGTTTATGAGTTTATGATGTGAACATGTTAGCTAGTGACTATTATGGATATCATGACCTTAATTATGTTTGATTTGATATGTCGTGAAGTTATGTCATGCTAATTAGATTGATTATGTAGAAAATATGGCCTCCCTTGAGAAACATTAAGGTATGATCTTGCTTATGTCATCTACTTTGTGCTTGAATGTTTGATTATGTCCTCTATTTGGTGTTTGAGTGTTGGTGTCTATTATGAAATCTAGTTGATTTATCTAACATGGTGCATTTACAGTTTGTTTGAATGTTTGATTAATTGCATGATATAAGTATGTGTCTGTAAGATTGCATGAAGAAATGATCTTGTTTTAATATGGTCGTACTAACACGTATGTGTTGTGATAACTGACCTGTAGTTGAGTGTAATAGGTAACAAATTGTAGCATTATGTCTAATAACTATGAGTTGACTATGGATTATGACATGATTGGTAGTCTTGGTAAAGGTTGATTTCAAATTGATAGTTGATTTGTTTATATAAATATCCATTGGGTGATGTGACAATACAAAGTAAGCCTCGACTACAACAAGATAAAAAGGCAAAAGAAAGGAATTGGACAAGAATTCCTTTGGCTATGTTTGGAAACCCTAATTCCAAAAGAATGAGTTCTTTGCACATAGGAAGTCTTCTTAACCTTAATATTGTCTGACATTTTGTGGATATGTGCTAGATTCATGAATATGTACTTGACAGGTATATTAGCTAGTCTCTAGTTACAGGTGGATCTATCAATGGAATTGGAGTCCCTTGAGAGATGACATGGATGTGTTCAGTTGCAAGCAACGCGCTTGACACAACAAGGTAAGGTAACCAATATATTGTTATGTTTATTTATGCACTATGGTAGTATGAAGCAAGGGATTACATGTAAAAAGGGACTGCCATGAAGTCGTAAAGAAGCATCAACTTGGGATTTCCCTTGGAGGCTTTGGGAACCATGGGATGAAGTCATGGTGTCTGTTGCTAGTCTTGTGCTTTTGGTCTTTTGTGATTTGTTGTGCTTGATTGTGGTTTTGTTTGCGTCTTATGTATGGCCATGCCACTTTGTTCATGGTGTCGTATTATTATTGGGTTTCATGTTTTTCTTCTTGTTTGCATTTGTTCTTTCCTTTTATGTTTTGAGGGTCTTGGAATTTGTTAGGAAAATAGGAAAGCTAGTGGATCTCAGGGAGAGATGAATGAAACCCAACAAGCAATGTAAGACCCGAATGGAGCTTGGAGCATGTATAAGGGTAGCTAGAGGTAAGAATATGGCCATCGGTTGGATTGCTTCGGTCCATTGGTGTAAATGGACAGTGGCAATATAGTCATGAGAAAGGTAACAAGAAAGGTGAAGTAAATGGATCTGAGGCATCAGATGCCTTGGCTATGTTGGGAACGATTGTTCTCAATGTTATGCATGATGTACATAGATAAAGGGAGTTCTCTTAACCTTGACCTTATGCTATCTGGTAATTTGTTTTGATCATGATTATTGTGATGTTTATATATGTATGTATGCATGCATGTATGTATGTATGTATGTATGTATGTATGTCATGTCTGGCAGGGTCGTCATGAATCCTGGTTGTTAATGCTAATGTTTATATGTATATGTGTGTGTATGTATGTCGTTGCCTGAAAGGATCTTGCTTGTTTTATGCTAATGTTTAGGTATATGTATCCATGTATATATGTATCTATGTCACTATCTGACAGGGTTGCCAGGATTATTCTTGTGGAGGAATGATTTCTTATGTAGGTGGATGGCATGACGAGGTTCCTAATCTTATGGGAATCAAGTGGGAAGAGTAGACATGAAAAATATATGAGGTCGATATCATGTGGATATGAATTGATATTATATGCTTGTATTATGCTAATGTTTATGTTATGACAGGTAACACTGAAGGATACATTAGCGAAATGGAAACAATGTGCCTTGCAACATGTTGGGATAAGTATTGATGGCAAAGAGACACTAGAAGCAAGGTTGTTTGGTAGAGATAGTGTGGTTGGGATGTGTGGTACCATTGTTGTGCATGTGTTGTATATGTTGCATTTGTGATGTTGTGTGCATTCCGTTTGGTGTATATATAGTGTGTGTACATGTTGTTTATGCAATGTTATGTACAAGGTTGTATAGATAGGGTTGTGCAAATATTGCATATGTAGTGCTGGTATAGGTGGTGTGATGTACATGTTGGATATGCGGTGCTATGTACATATTGTATTGTGTGCATGATGAATATGCGGTGTTGTGTGCATATGGTGTTGTGCACATGTTGGATATGAAATGTTGTGTACATATGGTGCTATCTACATGTTGTATATGCAGTGCTATGTACATATGGTGTTGTGTGCATGTTGTACATGTGGTGTTATGTACATATGGTGTTGCGTGCATGATTGTAGAAATGGTGTTGTGTGCATGTGGTGCTATGCACATGTCGTATATGTGGTGTTGTTTGTAGGTGGTCTTATGTACATGTGGTGTTGTGTACATGTCATGCACATGGTGCTATGTACATGTGGTATTGTGTACACGTTCTATAGGTGGTATGATGTACATGTGGCATTGTGTACACATTGTGCAAGTGGCATCGTGTACATGTGATGTTGTCTACACGTTGTGTAGGTGGTGTTATGTATAGTTAGTACTGTGTACATGTGGTACTAGTGTACATGTGGTATTATGTGCATGTCGTACATGTTGTGTTATGTACATGCAATACTATGTATGTGCATTGTGTAGTCATGGTATCATGACATATGTATTCATTGTGTTGTACTTTGTGTACGTATTTGTGTTGTGTTGTACATCATGTATAGATGTATGTATTTTGTTACACTAGATGTAGGGTATCTATTGTGTTGTTTTGAATGTTAGGCATAGGTGCATGTATTTCATGGTGTTGTACGTCGTGTGTGGTTTTATGTGTGTAATGCACACTATGTGTATGTGCACATGGTTGAGGAGAAGGAAATGGGTGTTTATCAGGTGTGACAATTGATCCAGAGTGCGTACAAAATAAGGACAAAGGTAGAAGCTAAGGATTGATTAAGGGATAAGTATCAATGTTTTATTTCAGTTTTATTATGCATGTGATTTTGGTTTATGATGGTTACATGTGATTTTGATCTATGATGGTTGTGTTTTGACCTAACCCGATGTGATATGTTTATACATGATTATTTGGTAAAATATGCTAGTTTGACTTGTTGTGATAGGAAGCGAACAAAACTACAAGTATGCCTTATTGACGGGCGGACAATGAGGTGTGATTTGAAGTTATTTCAATTTATTTTGAATCTAATGGAAATTATGTGCTTGGTACAAGAAAGCATGAAATGCTCGATTAGGTGGTTGAAATTGACAACGAGCATTAGCAAAACAAAAAAAGGAATTCGAACAAGAAACAATATGTTGGTAAAGTATTCTGGAGTAGGGCAATTGTGGGATGATGGTACCCAATAGTGTCCATTGATTTCCATGAGCATGTTATGACGGGTATGATGGTTTTAAGGCAAGATATAACTTGGTTTTTGTATCTTCTGATCGAGGAACCCTTGCCAAGGGATGGACTTCATGAGATGGGGGTACCAGTGGAACTTGAAAGGTGTGTGACTGCATGGAAGGGGGTGACCAGATTTCCCGAGGGACTGTGTAGCAGAGAAGGGAAGGTCGAGGATGGATTTTTTTTGGTCATTAGAATTTCCAGATGGAATTAGATGCACATTGGGAGTGTTAATTGGAACAATGAGCCAGTAACTGTTCAATAAAAGGACAAGTGGAAGGATTGTAGCACTACACATTGGATGCATCTTTGACTTTGACAATGGATTCTCGAATTCCTGGGAATGAGTTGAATCCTGGTATTACTTTGAGGGTGGAGGTGTGAGACTTTGGGTTCCCTTATTGTGGATGCAGGCATTGTATCCTTTTATTTGCTAGTTAAGAAAATGTGTATATGTGTATAAGTGTATATAATTGTAAATATTGTATCGAGCTAGTTTATAAAGCTCCACAGATAGTATGATTATTTACTGGGTGAAGAAAATGTGTATGTGCATATATGTGCTTATTATTGTAAATAACGTAATGAGATGTGTTATAAAGCTCCAGTAAATGGTATGTTTTTCATGTTTTAGTAGATGGTCATTGTAAATGCTACAACGAGCTATGTTATAAAGCTCCATGGGTAGTATGTTTTGTTTTCAACAGTCTTGTTGGTTATAGGTGTCATTGAACACTAAGGACAGTGTTCCCCCAAGGGGGAGGGTTCTGTAACAGCCCTAGTTAAAAATCCATGTAAAAATATATAAGGCCATGGTGATGGGACACGTATTCCAAGCTGAATGGTGGGCATAACATCCTAGTGGGTGTTCATTTCGGTTATTATGGCTAAGGAAATTGACAAAAGCAATGAGAAAGGCTTTGGAAAGGAAAATGACATTTTGGCACATTTACTTATGAAAATAAAGGAAATTAGGAGAAAAGGGAGGTGAAAGGTCACATGTTGCATGTAAGGAGGAAAATGATGGAAAATAATGGAAAATGAAGAAAATAGAGGCCTCATTGATAAAAAGGCTTCTAAAGACCAGTGGGCAAGCTTGATTAGTTCAATTGTGGAGATCTATCTCTCTCATACTCTTGGAGGGTGTGGCATACTTGGAGTTTTGGAGCAAGAAGGCAAAGGAAGAGCAGGAAAGTGCAAGAGGACATCGGGATCAACATCTACACCGAGTTTTGCTTGAAGGTACTGAGTTTCATGTATGTTTTCCTCACTAATTTCGGTATGCATGGGACATGCATGTGGTTTCTTGGTTATGATTTGTCAATGGCATGGAGGATTTCCTAAATTGACAGTGGATTTTGCCATTTTCTGGATAGCCATGGTGTTGTGGGTTCATTTCTTTGTTTTCCTAGTTGGTTCTCATCTTTCCTTAGCTTGGGTTGAGTTACTAGTCCTAGAGCCTTGGTTGGAAAAATGCTTTGGAGCCCTATAACAACTTGGGTTGAGTTACTATTCTTGGAGCCTTGGTTGGACATGTTGGAAATACTGAGAGGGGGGTGAATCAATATTTCTTAGCAATTAAAACCTTTTAATATTCTTCAGAGAATTAGTTACTCTTCAGTTATTATTATTATTATTCTTCAGATGATCATAAAAAATAATCAACAATAGACAACACCATTAAACAATGTAGAAAGATAAAATAGAGGACACAAATATTTTTAGGTGGAAATCCCCCTCCGGGTAAAAAACAATCTATGCATTTCTTTAGTAATTTTCTTCTCCCTGTTAAAATAAATTTGATTACATCAAGATTCTAACTACAACTGAGGGAGGTGTCAACCCCCTAATTCACAGGCTACAACCTGTAGGATGCTACTAGACCCTAATATCATGTTACAACCAGAAGGATGCCCTAACACCCTATAGATGAAGCTATTGTAACGGCTGTAACACCCTCCAAAATTTTGGCCCGCATCCAATTTTGGAGCATACCTTGAGTTTTTACTTGATGTTTGCAAACACATAGGCTCACCCTGTGGGTTTGTATTGAGTCTTTGCACCCTCTTTGCTTGATCATTCAACAAACAAATTTTTGCATGTTGTTCATAATGTCACGCTTGCAACCATGTTTTGGTCATGCGCAAGGTCTCTACTTCGTGTGTGCAGGTTGTATCCACTATGTGAACGTTCGCCGCACTCACACACGAAGTTGTATGGACTGTCACGCAAGCATCGTCGCAGTTGTTCAACGATCTATCACAAGCATCGCTCTTGTCTCTCACACCATTGGTTAGTCATGTTGAGCACATGTTGCCTTAATGGTTTGAGGCGTCTTGTCGTCAAGTCATGTTGAGTGTGTGTTTGCAAGGTCGCGTATGCACAAATTCACTTGCTCACACACTTAGTCATGTTGCTAAAGTTCTGACGACCATATCACCCTCTAACAGCTGTACCTCCACCCAAAGTCGACTCGACCGAATGTCACCCAAAATAGTGTAGAAGTGACCAATAAGCCATTTCAAGCTGCACTTCTCGCAATTTGATCAATTAACCCTCCTACTAGTCAACCAAATAGTTTGACCGGGCAATGACCCCAAGACTCACTCCCCTAAAAAATTGCGCAGAAGCTGCAGACCTTGCCTGCTCCGTTAACTGAGGAAACTATGCAAATCAGCCAAGCAGGCACCTAGTGCTTATCCCTATCTCTCTCAGAAAATTGTGCAGTTTTCCTAGCCAGCCACCTAGTCAGTCGGCCGGCTACTCACCCAGAAAACTGTGCAGATTTCATGAATAAGACCTCTGCAGCCCAGTAGCCTGCTCAGCACAGAAACTACACAGAGTTGATCATCAGGTCAACCTCCTTGCAACTATGCATTTTTTCTCTCTAGCCGCTCTCATAGCTTGCTGCCAGCTCCCTCCCGAAATTGTGTAGTTTTGTCTACCAAGCCTTCTCGCAGCCCGCGCTGCTTCCCTCTAGAAATTACGTAGATCTATCCTCTAGCCAAGTTAGATCCCATGGAAAATAATTGCCAATCCAGGTTTCTCATTTCAGCCTCCCAGTGTGTTGGGGACTTTGTTTTGATTTTGAAAAGATTTTGATTATTTTGGTTTGTCAATGGAAGAGGAGGAAACAGGTGATGGAAGAAATGGTTAGGTTGTGTGGAGGAAAACTAGACAGTAACACAAGAACCAGAAGTTGCGGAGGGATTGTGGCAAAGTGTCCATAGAAGACAGAGGCAGCCGAGCAGACAGGAAGGAGGAGTGGCAGCCAAGTGAAAGAAAAACCGAGTGGGAATTGGCAGTCTAGGCGGAAGGGGAAATATAAAAGGAGAAGGCTCATAAGGAAGAGGGGTTGGTTGTTGTTGTTGGAGTTGCGGATGGGATAGTTGGCTACTGCAGGACAGAAACAGAATGCAGGGACATGGCCAAGTAGGACCCCTGAGTTAAAGAATGAGCCTATGAGTATGTAAACATGTATTCCTTGTAATCATCTATGGCAAATGTCGATATGTCATGTAATACTCTACTGTTGATTTAATATGAAGTAAAGTCCAAACTAGTTTCTTAGCATGATGTGAATGGTTGTTTATGATGTAGTGACCCATTTAAAATTTTAAATATCCTATAAGATTCATGCATGTATTAGTCTCTTAGTATTGGATGGTATGTTGTTATCTCGATTATGTATGTGATGTTGTTTCTATCTTATCGGTTGATGCATCCTTGATTCCATGACAAACCCTTATTAGTTTTAGTCACGACACGCCTCGGGTAAGACTCCTTACCCCTTGGGTAAGGTGAAAATGTTGGCAATGTCCTATACTACTATGACCCATTGTTGCCTCTCTGTGCTTGAACCCAGGGTCTTCTCCCCTAATGACTCTTTTGTGCCAACAAATGGTTCTGTTGTCGGGACCAGAAGTTACAAGAACTAGTTTGGAATATGGTGTGAAGGATATTCAAGAAAGATATTAGGGATTGGTGGGATCATAGAATAGATCAATTTATAATAGAGCAAGCTATCGAAAGGAATCAACTGATCGGCAATGGGAGTGAAGGGATTTTATATGTCGAGGGTGCCAATGACCATTATGAGATATTCTGGTGTAAGTTCCCATAAGACTTGTATAATTGGCTAAAAAGGCTGAAAGTGAAGAATCGGTTAGGGGGGCCAACATTAGCTTGCCGCAATTGGACTTCCTCAGATCTCATATCGCTTCAGAAGTTAGACAACGATCTGACCAGAGCAGCCAATTTTTCGGTAAATACTATGGTGGAAGGGTGTATAGTCGAGTTTGTCTCCGAAAGTTATCAATCCTTCTCAAAGGCAGAAGTGTTGTTTGGATCCAGATTAAGAGGAAGGTTGATGAGGAAATTTCTGTTGTGTATTATTTTATGGTAGAAGAAGGAATACTGCCCTCACCTACCACGAAGATGGTAGCATAAAACCCCAATACTGGGGGAAGGACCTAAGGGGAGAATGCTACCGGTTGGGGCATAGAGATGTTGCTGAAGGAATGAATCTAGAAGGGTTGTGGAAAGCTAGGGACGTTAGAGCATAGAGGAGAGCGCTGCTAGCTGACAAGTGGCAAGTGAGAGTGGTTCATACTCTAAAGAAGAGAAAGATGGGACCCCACCAAGTAGGAGTGGTGTCAGGAAACCCCAAGAGGAAGGGGGAGGGAAAGAGGATGAAGAACATAATAAGATTGGAAATAGGTGGGATAGGAGCTAAGATGATGAAGAGGATCCTTCCTTATAGGTTGCGGGAGGGATAGTGCAGGAAAAAATGCTGAGTAGGTACGAAGAGGAGAGAGAAGAGGACATGGGCAACATCATGAGAAGATTATTTTATGAAGGAGAAGCATGCACTAGGAGTCAGCAGCAATACCCCCAAGGTATAGGTAGTATTCCTCCCAAGCTTCCCCTGGTACCCTACTATAATCCGGACAAGTTTTTTATTAAATTAGCCAAGGAAATACGAGTACACAACGTGCGTGAGAAATATAAGGCCAGTTTTAATACCATAAATAACAAAGGAACCAATGGTATTAGCAACTTGGGATTTCAAGGATCCCAACATCCAGGGAACAAGGGGTTCATGTTACTAGCTCATACCCCAGTAAGCATGGCGGGACCTTTTACTAGATATCCATAGTTTGCAAGGAGGGGAAATGAAGACGTGGAACAACACTGGTATCTCTGTGAAGCTATTTGGAGAGCACGAAAGACTCTAGACAACGTCAAAACAATTGAGTTCCATACCATGCTGAGGGAGAGAGATCTGCGTTGGTTTATAAAATGGGTGGAACAAAACCAGAGTCCCACGATAGATGATATCAAGGGAGTATTTGTATAGGAATTCAAAGTACCTTAGACTAACCAACAAGGACTATCGGAGCTGTGGGAAATCAAGAAGAGGGAGGAAAAACTGCTTGGAAATGCATGCAAAGGTTTAAGGATGCCATTTCTAAGTTGAGTTACAATATAGACCCAAAGCACCAGCGAGACTGGTTAATCAAGGAACTCCTGCCCCTCAGAAGAATGCCATTGACGCAACAGAAGATCGGGACTCTCCAATATGCTTTGGAGAAAGCATCACACATAGAGGCCATGGATGGATATCCTCACAAATATCGAGGAGTGATGATTTTGTAGGATCCGTAAATTATGGGCCTTCAGAATCAGATCGCAACTTTAACAGAGAAATTGAAGGATCTTCAACCAGTGTGGCTAGCTAGACCCAACGTATGGTGCACATACTACATGGTAGAAGGAAATGTCGTGACAGAGTGCCCAAGGTTGCAGGGAATTAACCATCCGTGGGGGTGGGGGTTTGTGGGATCATTAGGGACCCCACCAACTGCAGGAGTTGTGGCAGTAGGAGCGCAAGGAGTTTTTCCTAGATGAAACAACCATTAATATTGTGAGATCTGTAGAATGTATGGACATCTACCACGAATGTGCTCGATACTGCATAAGAACTCCAATGTCCCTAATAAAAACTACTGTGAGTTTTTTGCATCTACAACACATCACATTAACCAATGTTGAGCACTAGATGCTCTAGCAGAACAGCTGGACAGATCGACGTTCAGTATTAATGAGTCAAACCAGGGAGGACGGGGAGGAAATGGGAGAGGAGGAAGAATGGGAGGAAGAGGCCTCGTAAGGTGTTATAACTGTGACCAAGAGGGACATGTCGCCAGGGAATGCCCGCACCCTAGGAGACCATGGTGTTCACAACACAAAGTTAATAATCATGTCACGGAGGATTGCCTGGAACTCATTGCAAAGTGGGAAGAAAGGACCAGATATAGGGGGGCTAAACTAGTTAACAGCAAACCTCGTACCGACGACGGTCTTCCCGCAACCACTATCAATATAGTTACAAGAAGGGGAAAGAAGATGGGGGAGGATCGTAGTACGGAGGACCCACCCTTGATCATTAAGGCAACATCCCCAAATAAATCATATCAGTCTGAGTGACAAAAATAGTATTATCAAGAGGTGCCTAAGCTATTCAAGGGGATGACCGAGATGAAGGAAGACCAGAGATAGAATGGCCACATGCTCAATAGTAAGAATTCGATTGAAGAATGGTTTAAATTATTCCTATAGGTTGTCGAAGATGAATATATGTTAAAGGAGTTGCGGAAAAGTTTAAAGGCTGCATTATCAGTGGAGGAAGCGGAAGCGGAACGATCATCTTCCAACCTACTAGAAAAGCATAATAGAAGAATGCAGTGAAACAAGAAGAGAAGCAGAAAGAAATTCTGAATTAATTCTTAGGTTGCAGGATTCCAAATCAGGGACATGATGATAGACCTGGGATCAGATGTAAACATCCTACCCAGGAAAACATGGGAGGCAATGGGGAAGCCGCAACTGAAATACTCATCAATTCAACTAAGAATGGCGAATCAGTACTGTATACTACCCATTGGAAGGCTAGAAAATGTAGAAGTAGATGTGGTAGGGGTGAAGATGCACACTGAGTTCGAAGTGATCAATAGAATGGGAGATAAGGACCCATACCCAATGCTCCTTGGGATCAACTAGGCCTATGAAAACTATGTTGACATTGACCTAAAGAAAGAATTAATGATTTTCAAAGTAGAAGGAATGAGGTTGATCCAACCCTTGGACCCTTATCAACGACCCAGGTTCACAAAACTTGTAGATGACAGGGATGAGCCAAGAATGCTATACCATCTATACACACTAACAACGGGAAAAAAGGAAGATTACATAAATCCTACTGTAGGAGGATCCATTAGCTGGAGGAGTATTCAGAGCTCGGAGATTGGTTCAGAATCTGCATGGGATGCATGGAAGCAAGGCAGATATGAACTAAATAGTAGACATTGTGCAATGATAGGCCGGGTCAATTGGATAGGATCAGAGATAAGCAGTTATCCCAAGTTCCACGGCAATGAACCAGTGGACATTCTCTTAAACAAAGTATACAAAGAAATGAGGGAAGATCAAAAGATTCCATTTCTTGATATCGCGCTCCTGGCCACATCGACAAGATGGTAGAGAACATACCGCAACACAATGCGATATTGGGAAGCCATAAAGAAATCCATGAGGGAAAGGTTTGGCCAGGAGGAAGACTGACCGCAAGATAATATGAAATACAGAGGGAATTCAAGTCCCAAGAGGAATGTAGAGGCCTGCATAAAAGGTTGGAGAAGGCAGAGGATCCCGAAGGAATGTGGGTACATATATTCATACATGCCACAGGTACTGTTCCCCAAGCTTGGTACGTGCAAGAGGAACTTTGTAGGCAAACAACGAATTAGGATGTTCTGGAAGCACAATTCATTAGTAGCTTCTCATTCAAGGGTGATGATACGTGCATGACCAAGACACTCCATGTGAAAGGGTTTTGTTCACCCCAGGATAGTTAGTTGAAGGTTGTCCTGATGCAAATTTCCTACAGTGTCTGTACGACATGGATTCTCTAGAATATGTGACCTGCGACAAGGTGGATGCAGAGCTAGATGAATATGGGTTAGACGTATTGAGACACCTGACCTTTGAGGAAGCAGAAGAAGAGAGAGACATCTGAGAGAGTCCCTCAAGCAAAGGTGCTCATCTTCGACCTGTTATAGGAGTATCAGGACTTGTTTCCAGCATCAGTAGCAGAGCTGAAAGGAATGAAAGGAGATATAGGGAAGATGAATATTGTTCTAAGACTAGATGCCCGTCGGATGAAGCACAAACTGTATAGACTGAACCCCAGGGTGAAGGAGAAGGTTAAGAAGGAAATCGACAAAATGTTGGAAGCAGGGATTATATTCCCAGTTGATGAAGAAGAGTGGATAAGTCCGATAGTCATACAAAATAAGAAGGATGCGACAAAAATTAGGGTCTACATAGATTACCAAAGTCTTAACAATGCATGTGTGTATGATCCATTCCCAACACCTTCCAGTGATGAAGTCCTAGACAACGTAGTGGGTAATGAAGCATATTCATTTAGAGATGGATTCTCGGGCTACCATCAGGTTTGAATAGCCGAGGAAGACAAACGGAAGACAACATTCACTACTGAATGGGGGTCATATGCATACAACATAATGCCATTCGGGTTGAAGAATGCACCGACAGTCTTCTCAAGGATTTCCATAGCTACATTCTAAGACTATATTCACAGGTTTCTTGAGGTGTACATGGATAAATGGATAGTACATAGCCTGCTGAAGAAACACACATTCTTACTAAGGGTCATGTTTAAAAGGTGTTGACAATTGCAAATTTCCTTAAATCTTAAGAAGTGCATTTTCGCGGTCCCGTTTGGAACACTGCTAGGCCACATCATCTGCAAATATGGAGTATGCGTAGACCCAACGAAGGTTGCAACAATTGTCAACATGAAGCCTCTGCACAACATGAAGCAACTGAGGTCCACTTAGGCCATATGGGGTATTACCAACACTTCATCAGGAATTATGCATCAATCACAACTCCAATGGAGAAATTAATGAAAAGGACAAAAGTGTTCATTTGGACTGAGGACTGTCAAGAAGCGTTGAATAAATTGAAAGAAAAACTAGTAAGCGCTCTGATCCTTTTCTATCTAGATTGGAACAAAATGTTCCATTTGCATATTGATGCATCAGGGATAGCGCTAGGAGTAGTCTTAGCGCAAACAAGGGAAAGAAATATGGATCACCCAGTGTATTATGCCAACAGAAAGTTTTCAACTGCAGAAAGGAATTATATGACAACCGAGAGTGAGGCCTTGGCCATGGTTTATTCTCTGCAAAATTTTAGACATTACTTATTGGGGGCGCCATTCAAGTTTTTCACATACCATTCTGCACTGAAGTACTTAGTAAACAAACCAGTACTAGAGGTTAGGATATTTCGATGGTTATTAATATTCTAGGAATTCACTTTTGAAGTGGTAATAAAACTAGGCAGATTGAATGTGGGGCCAGATAATTTGTCATGGCTAGAGAGAACGAAGGAGCATTGGATGATCGGTTGCCTAATTCTGACTTGTTCAGAATAGAGGCAGTCCCAGATCACCTAGAATAGATCGCTACACTATTGACAACTGGGCAATTCCCAGAAGGGTATACAGCAACACAGAGGCGACACTTAATAGTAAGGGCAGAATACTACCAACTAATCGCAGGACACCTCTACAAAATGGGCTTGGATCAAGTCCTGAGACACTGCATACTTCAACATGAAATAGAAGATGTGTTATGGGAATGTCACACAGGAGTTGCAGGAGGCCATGTGGGAGGAAAAGCCACCACAAGGAAGATACTGCAGGTAGGACTATGGTGGCCAACCCTTCACAAAGATTCTAAGGAATATGCTAAGAGCTGTGGTTTCTGTCAGAGGATTGGGAAGCCTTCCTAACAGGATGAACTTCCTTTAAATCTTGTTATACACAATGCAAATCTTCAAGAAAATGGGCAATAGATTTCACTGGATACATTAACCACTAGTAAGGCATTCATGTGTAAGATACATAATAACCACTACTGAATACCTCACCAGATGGGAAGAAGTAGCACCCGTCAAAGACTGTACAACTGACATTGCTGCAAGGTTTATTTTTGAGAACATAATCTCGAGATTTGGATGCCGGAAGAGCCTCACAAGTGACCAAGGAATTCATTTTATAAATGAAACTATTGAGGTTCTTCTGAACAATTTCATGATTCAGCATAATAAAGGTATTCCATATCATCCACAGGCCAACGGGACTCTTGAAGCATTAAATAAAATCTTGGAGAAAGGTCTAACAAAGATTATATCAGCCAACAAGGGTGACCTGGATGAGAAAATACCTGCAACTCTATGGGCGTACAAAACAACGACGAAGAGACTTCATAAACAAACACCATTTCAGCTTGTATAAGGAAAGGAAGCAGTGGTGCCAGCAGAATTCATAATACCAAGCATGTTCATATCTGAAGCAAAAGGAATGACAAAAAATGAGATATTGAGAGAAAGACTAAGTCAACTAATGGAACTTGATGAATCCCGGTTCTTGGCCGAGTTTCACCAGTCAGTGGAGCAGAGAACGCAAAAAGCTTGGCACGACAGGCATATTAGGAAGAAGACATTCAAAGTTGAGGATCATGTATTACTATACGACAACAAGTTCCGGAAATTCCCAGGAAAATTGCAAATGCATTAGCTAGGCCTATTCATAGTTGTGGAAATCAGAGATTATGGAGAGATAAGATTGGCACAACTGGATGGAATTATGCTGCAAGGATGGGTAAATGGCGCATGCCTAAAGCCCTTCCACAAGTCATCAAACACAAATTCAAGATAAAGGGGGTCTCGAAAACGAGCCCGCAAGTAGGTAGGAGGTAATATGAGTTAGTCAGTCATGTTGAGCAGTTAGTTTCAGTCATGCCTTTTATATCCTTTTCATAGAAATAATAAAAAACGTCAATAAGGTTACGACAACAGTATCATCACGCCGCAACCCACTTGTGGTCGGGGGGGGAGTAGAGTTAGCAGTCACAAATGCTTTCGCAGCCCACAAGTTACACATAGGCACACACTTTTTGAGTCTTTATGGTCACACACTGTATCCGTCCTTTCCTTCGTACCAGTAATCATTTCCATAATAAGTAACCAATATGCAATTGTCAAGTAGGAGCCGTAAAATATTTTCCCATTAGGAATAAGTTTGGTTAATAAATAACCCCATCACAGCAAAATTAATACGCCATGCAACCCACTTTGTCCTTCCCCAGTCCACATCACGAATGTCCAGTCCAGATCAGCTGATGGCGGCAAAGCATGGCTAGAACACAAAGGGAAAGTTGTCAGAGTAATTAGTTGCTAAAGTCCAGTTAGGAAACGTCATGTCAAGCCCAACTACTTAACTTGCAGGATAATGAAGGAAACTAAAGAGTTTCAATTGCAAATAGTGGAAGAAATATAGGCCCACTCTGAAGAATAGCTGCAAAAATGCAGGAGTGCGAAACCTCAAATGAAAATTGCTTACCAGAGATGCAGGGAGATGGTGAAGGGAATTATCTCAGTTCCACAAGCTAAGTTAGATGAATGAATTGAGCTGGTCGAGAATCTGTATGGGAAATATGATAATTCAATTTTAATCAAAAACAACCTTACGAATTGCTTTCAGTTCCCAACTCTGAAGAGAGAGGTCTACACAGGATACATCTAGAAGGACGACGACACCAAGACCTCTAGAAACAGGGAGGAATTCAGAGGATTGCAGAGGTCGACATTAATCAATTTGAGAAATTTACCAGTTTTTGACACTCAGTTCGCTGCCATGCAATGTACTAAACTATTGGCCAACAGAATTCATGGGGGATCCCTGTGGCTTGACAAAGAATACCCAATTTAGGTAGATGATATCCATCGTCTAAAAGGGCTTTCATCCAGTGGGAATACAATAACCACAACATTCCAGGCAAGCGCTAAAAGAGCCAAGAAGCAGGGCGAAGAGAACTACTATGCTAAATATGGAACAGAAAGAGGTGGAAGAGGGGAAAAGATTGACATGATAAACAAAGTCGACATCATATTTTCCTGCTACATCATAGTAAGCAAAACCATGAGACACTTCTCGGGAAATGAATGCACACTGAATGCAATTTTGGTTGCAAAGCATTACCACAATGGGGAGGTACTCAACTGGTCTTCTTTTGTTCTCAACGAAATTTTTGAAGCATGCGAAAATGTCTATAGGCAGAGTACCAATTTTCTATTTGGGTACATTCTACTGTCTTTGGCCATGTGGAAATGGAGGCCACCAAGAGAGAGGGAAATGATGCCTATCATCGAAGGACAACTATTAGCACTCCAGTATGAACCATGGAGAGCGTCGGGGGATCCAAGCATGAAGGAGGTAAATGAAACAACTTTCAGAGACTGGTATGAAATGATACTAATTGTAGTAAGGTCGACGCAGACGATACCCAAAACTCTGCTAAATGATTTTTCTGGAGAATTCTGGTTCAGAGCCTCACATGGGCACACCTACCTTAGACCACGGTGCGTCCATCTAGAAACATTCAAAATGAGGCCATAGAAATTCGTTCTGACTGAAGCAGCACTACATACTGAGTTGGGATCATGGTCGGGGGTGGCCTTCGAGATTTCTGATGGGAAGTAAAAATATCTGTGTAAGGCCTTAAAGCTTTATAGGGGCAAGAGGGAGATGTAACAGAAAGTAGCAGAAAGGGACCAGCCGAAGATGACCTCCACCTGATGGTGTTGCAGATGGAGGAGAAAATGTTCGTGCTGAGGCAAACAATTGCAATTTTCAAAGGCAAATTAGGTGAGAGTAACCATCCCTTGCAATTTCAAGGTTCCACTATGTTTTCACCCATCATTACAACTCCGTTGGCTATGAAACTTCCCACTAGAGTCACTCACACTCCATCCCAGCCAACAGTCCCCAAGTCGAAAAAAGAAAAGAGTTGTTCATACTCCGGTCGTTAAAAAGCCGATAACTGCTCTGCCAACTCTAATTATCAACCTTACTGATGAGGTCGAACACTCAGTTTCTGCATCACCAATAGTCAAAGAAATTTCCCCCACCACCTCCGCCGCCTTACATCAGTCACAGGAATCTTCCCCACACACAGCCTCCACTTCTGTGACCCTATCAGAAACCCTCCTATTCGACCAACAACGAACAACTATAGAAATGGAAGTTGAGTCAGCAGAGCGGGATAAGGGTACCACCTCTACTAGTGGCACCCAACAAACATCACTAACATCACTAATTTTTTGATCGGACCCACCACAAGGGAAAAGCCCAAGCACAACTATTCTGTAGGAGGAAAGGGATGAACTGTACCAGCCACTTTTTGCTATAAATTTCCTAGTGGTCTCGAACCCTAACATTGCTCCCCCTACTCCCCAGTTCACTCCACAGTCATAGCTCGTTCATTCACCCACCTCCGATTCCAAAAAATCCATAGCCAACGGCCTACCCATATAGCAGCATTTTCCATAACCCAGCACAATGCAAGCTGACACACTATAGCACTGATTGTCAATGCATCTATTTTCATTCATACAACAAGCAACACATAGGGCTGAAAATATCCATGATGATCTCGCCAAAGAGCACTAGCATCAAAGACATCAACTGAAGGAGGTGACGGAAGAGAGAGATCACGTGAGACGGGAAAACACGGATTTACAAGCCCAGATTCACCAGGTCATGCAGGGATTCTGATCGTTATGGCCAACGATCATTGACGCAAACACAGAACCCCCAACATATATCACATCCTACACATTAGTGAGCTATTGTGACCATATCCAAGCAACATGCTGGAATCTAGTAGCCACCAATGCTGATATGAAAAAGAAACTAGAGATGGGAAGATCAACGCTACCAGACCTAGTCGAGATATACGCGAGGATAGTCGAAGGAAAAATCAACGAAGTAGAAGTAAAGAGACAAGCACTTGCTAATTCTCTCATGGACGGCTATGCCCTAATGAACAGAGTCCACGATTGGCCAGGAAGCCTGACGTTGAAAAATCATCTAGTATACCCCATGAGAGAGAAGATACAAGCATTATTCACCAGCACCAGGGACTGCATGGATTCTATCCACCTACAATAGATCATGAACAAATCGATGCAATATAGGCACAGGTCGATCAGATCGAGGAAGAGTCATAAAAAACTAAGAAGGTGATTTGAGACCTATGCCCACCAGTCTGTCTACAG
This sequence comes from Pinus taeda, assembly GCA_000404065.3. Taxonomy (NCBI): domain Eukaryota; kingdom Viridiplantae; phylum Streptophyta; class Pinopsida; order Pinales; family Pinaceae; genus Pinus; species Pinus taeda. The sequence continues at coordinate 101,039 of APFE031224832.1, read as the reverse complement.
GTTTTGACTCTAAAGGATGTTTTCGACACAAGCGGAGAACAATGGGACAATCTGATAAAGTCAACAGTCAATTGAGTTAATGTCTAATACGGCCGAGGAGTTCACTCAACGATTTGACACAATCCTCGCCGGATGGGAAGCTGCCCTTTAAAAGTACAGAGAGTTCAAGCACCAAACCACAACAACTGTTCTGGAGTTGGAGCCTTCATTTGAAACGGGGGAGCCTCTGAAGGAGGAAAGTGCAATGGGAGCAAATGCCACCCTATAAGTGTTGGTTGAAACAAAGGAAGCACCATCCCATCAGTTAGCAAAATCAACATAACCAACAGTGCAACCACCAATCATAGCACCCATGGAGATACCAGTAGGGTTAGATGAGATCGAAATGAATTGACTCAGGGACAAGTCAAAGAATTTTGGCCCGAGCGTGTTGGGGCCTTCGTTTTGATTTTGAAAAGATTTTGATTATTTTGGCTTTCCAAAGGATGAGTAAGAAATGGGTGGTGGCAGAAACGGTTAGGTTGCGGGGAGGATAGCTGGACAATAAAGTAGGAACAGGAAATTGCAGAGCGGTTGTGGCAAAGTGTCAGGAGAAGACAGAGGCTGCCAAGCAGACAGGAAGGAGGAGTGGCAACCAAGGGAAAGAACATCTGAGCGGGAACTGGCAATCCAAGCGGCAGGGGAAATACAAAATGAGAAGGCCCGTAAGGAAGAGGGGTTGGTTGTTGTTGTTGGCATTGCGGATGGGATAGTTGGTAGTGGCAAGACAGAGAATATAGGGACATGGACGAGCATGACCCCTGAGTTAAAGAATGATCTTGTGAGTCTGTAAATGGGTATTCCTTGTAATCATCTGTGGCAAATGCCGATATGTCATGTAATAGTCTACTATTGAATTAATATGAAGTAAAGTCCAGACTGGTTGCTTAGCATGATGCGTATGGTTTTTTATGATGTGGTGATCCATTTAAAATTTTAAATATCATGTAGGATTCATGCATGTAGTAGTTTCTTAGTATTGGATGGTATGTTGTTATCTCGATTATGTATGTGATGTTGTTTCTATATTATTGATTGATGAATCCTTGGTTCCATGATGAACCCTTCTTAGTTCTGGTCATGGCACACCTCAGGTGAGACTCCTTACGCCTTGGGTAAGGTGAAAATGTCGGCGTCGTCCTAGACTATAACGATCTATTGTTGGCTCTTCGCACTTGAACCCAGGGTCTTCTCCCCTGATGACTCTTTTGTGCCAACACAGTGACTTCTGCGCAATTTTCACCAGTAGTGTGCAGAGCTTGCATCCCATCTTCAAACTTGCCCCATGTAGTTTTGCGGCCTTTTCCTCCCTCCTGGTCACCTGCATCCGAAATCGAATGATCATGCATCATGGTAGACTAGGAGGTTTATGGATTTGATGTCACCTTGTCATGAGTGATTGCATATACAGGTACATGAATAGACATGACGCGACAACAGATGGGATGAACAAGGAGAGTACATGCAAAAGGATGTGTTCGCAAATGGATGAACAAACAAGCATACGAGGAGATGTGTTCGTGAACGGACAACCATGTGAATATGTGTTCGCGAACATACGAACATGTGAGGAAATATTTTTGCAAATAGACGGACATGTAAAGCATGCCAAAGTACAAGTAAGGAGCAATGCACACATGCAACATCAAGTGAACCCAATTACCATCAAGGACTCCACACACCTTGGCATGCGAAGATGAAGCTGTGATACACCAAGAGGAAATCCATCACTCAGTAGCACTGCATCTCAACATGCACACCAGTAGCAGCATGAACATACCAGCACTGTTGTGTCGAGTCGTGTCATGAGTCATGTTGGCCACATCAATACTGTGGGCCTTACTATTTTCAATCAATGTAATGTAACGTGGAAGTCCAAGAGACCCACTTGTAATCTAAAGAGTCATGTAAAGTTGAAGAGTCATGAAAGTCAAACAGTCATGAGGGAAGTTGAACAGTCACAAGGGCCAACTTTACCCTTGGCTATAAATAGCCCTCATTTGAACATGCAACAAACTTTTTCACCTTAACTCCCCTCACATAGCCTTGAGAGTCTGTAGTATTTTGTTTGAGGAGCGAGCAGTGGCTCCGACGCCCCTCTTACGGGGTTAGTGATGTATGGTGTAACAACGTGTCTTGGAAGTTTCACTTAATTCAAAAGCCTTATAACAGGCCATCACGTTTTCTCACATGTATTGTAATTGTTTGTATGACTAATCTTGGAAAACTTGTAATGCATGTTTCTTTAACTTGTGTTAAAACAATTGAACTACATCGGTTGTTATAATACATATACTTATGAAAATGTGTTGTATAAGTTGTTAACGTTGTCTTGCCCACGTAGGTTGTCTCACTAGACAACAAACATAACCTTTCTGTAAACTTGTTATAATGACTGTCACACTCACACGGACTGATCCATTGAGTGTTGTACATGTTATCCATCTTGTGTGTTGTGACTGCCACATCCGTGTGGACTAATCCTCCGGAAGTTGCGCATGTCCTGTTGTGTTGTGTGTTTCTGATAGAGTTGGGATTCTTCCCTTTCAACTAGAGACTCACTTCCACCCTCTCTCTATGGTGAAAGAACCTCGACACAAGTAATATTAGCACTCACCAGGCATGCAAATCTCAAAGACAAATAAAATCATTCTCATGTGCTAACAAGCACAAGCTAAGGCAAATAATTAAGAGAAATGGCAACCGGGCCATCATACCGAATGGGACTCCTACACCAAATGGTGTGAGGTCTAGTTAGGATTTCATATCGGGGAGATCCACTCAATGTTGGCGGGTCCAGCATCGTCAACACAAGCCAAAACCTGATGAGTGCCCCCAACACTCTATTTACCAGCTACTGTCGGAAAGGATGCTTAGTTGCTTTGTTAGTTTATCAACCACAACTAAATGGACACCACAATGCCCTGTGAAAGCCACAACTTGTCCTAGCACCACCTTGCCACCCTGAAGTATTCTCAGGCCACAACCTGAAGGTGACTCCAATCACCCAGAAGAGTCGGTATATCATGTTTCAAAATTTTCACACTGGATCCCATGTACTATGAGTCAATGTAAAATAGATTTTAGAAAAATGTAGATTAAATGTCGAATCTTGGTAGCCACTAACCAATGTTCCCACAAACTTATTACTGCACAATGCTACAAATCAAAGTCATTGATGAACTGCAAATCATTGTCACTTCTCAACTGCACATCACGTCACTACACACATAGATCACTGCTCAACATCAATAGCTCAAAAATTGGCTACCACTACATGTCACAAATGAATAAGCATCAAGGCTCATATGCAAACAATCATACTTCACACTTCTTAACTATTCGAAACTGCTCACAATGATGCAACCATCTGGCATTGCCATCAAATGATGGCACAAAACAAGGTGCCTCAGGTCATCCCTATGACCTGCAACCAATGCTCTCAATCTCCGTCCTTGGAGAGCTACCAACATACATGTAAACATCGTTTTTCAATTGGTCAAACCCTACTATCCATCTTTACATCAATATTCTTGAACAATTGGATGATATTGTCTTCAAGTCCTGCTACCTTGCAAGGTTACAATTGTGTCATTTGTACACTCTCCCTAGGTCATCACTACAAGTCAAATCCTAGGTCATCTTTGTCATGTGTCTATGTTCCTTAATCCATAGGTCAAGTCAATAAGTCATGCTAAAGTTAAGGTGTCAACTCAATTTCAATGTCTTATCTAGATGTCAAATCAATAGTAATGCAACATTGTTATATAGTGTCTTAGTCAAGTATAGTTAAAGTCAAGACACTTGTCAACAAAATGTAAACTCAATGTAAAGTTCAAAGTCAAACACCATAGAATGCCCACTAAGTCAATCGAAGGTTCACTTCTTATTCAAGGTATTTTTCATGTTAAGGTATCAAGCAAATGTCAAGCATCTATATGTCAGGTCCCCACTCGTTATGTCATGTCAATTCACACTTTAGTTTTCCAATCAAGGTTAATGTATCAATGTGTCACTTGTTGTCTCATCACATATAGTCACATCACTTATTGACACTATATCACTAGGTGCAAATCCTAATAGGTTGTCAAGGCAACCGCTACAATAGTGAATGCCAAGATAATGTCAATTTTCATGTTATTAGTCAAATTCATCATCTACTTGGTCGTTGTATTCAAGTCATTCTATACACTAGCTGTCACCTTAATACAAGGCCATGTCAATAGAATAAACACAACACTAACTAATTGTATATAGTATATACATAAGTCACTCATTATACTTAAGTTATATTTCAGGTGTCATATTATTGTTAGGATAGTTGTAAGAAGTGTTCACAACTTGTCAAGGATATTGTCACTGTATTATCATAATAATATCTTGTCTAGTTGTCAAATCTAAGAGCTGATGTTATATGTGCATATTTACGCTCAAGGAAGGTCACTTTCAAACATATCAAGTCTATATTGTTATACAATACTACAAACTAGGTTGAGATCTTATGCACTCCTAGGTTAACAGTCCAAACAAGGTTGGAATCATTATGTTCTTGTGAAGATATATGAGCATTAACCAAGCTTTAAGGGTGTCAAGTATTGTGATATTAATTTCATTAGACTGTTAAAAGACTCTTCGCTCTTGTGCCAAGACATGGAGAATTTAATGAAATAAGTTTTGACTAGTTCTATTTCCTTCTTCAACTAGACTATGACCAAGCTGCACAAGGTTCCTTCACTGTATAATTATAAGATGTGTGTTGTTCCTACAAGTATAATATCTCAAGAAACATCTTCCAAGAGTTTGGTTAATAGATCTTAAGGAGAGACGGAATCATTAGAAATTAGGGAAAAAAAATTATTTTATTATGTTCTTAAACATCATCAGGATTCACCTAGAACCGTAGTTTCTTTACAAAGTCTTAATGCCCTAGCCACATGGTACAAGGCTTCAAACCGCAGGGAAGGAGAAATAAGTCCTAACTGTAATAAATTTGAAGGATAGCATCCCTGAAGCCACACATAAGGAGGAATAATAAGGAAGTTGAACGAGAAGAAGGGCTATTAAATCCCTAACAAATCCTTGAAATGGGAGCCCTACTAGGGAGTCGAAAAGCTACAAGGGGATTTTCCCAATCATTTCAATGAAAAAAATAATGACAACAAAAACTTACCTCGGAGGCCGAAAATGAATGTTTGAGTAAAGTTCCTGCCCTAGATCCTTCATTGTCCTATTACAGGTAGGCCAAAAATTTCTTCCTTTTAGATGCACGAAAATTTCAGAGATAAGTATGTTGAGATGTTATGTGATCTATGATGATTAAGGTATATTATCCTTTTTATAGTGTTTTAGTGGGGCTTCTATTGTAGTTTTTGGAGGATACTTAGGCACAAAACATTAGAGGGTTCTAAGGTAGACGTTAGAGGGCTTTACTTATTAAAAAATGATTTTGTAAGCCTTGTAACTTAATCAAGAGAGTCACTACCATTAAAAATAAAAATTAGATTAGACTTGTAAATCAAGAAAGGGACACTCCTTGTGAGTGAAGATAGCTTGATGCCATTTCATAATATAATTGTTATTTTCAATTCAAACCTTAAGTTAGACGTTTAATAAATTTAATTTAATTTAGTAATTGTTAATAACTTGTTTATTAAGATCTAAGTAATTGTACACTAACACTCTTTGGTGTATTTTGTAGGTGACACATGAGTGTATTAAGTCAATGATTGATTTATTGCCTTTGGTTTTTGAAGTTATGTAACTTATACAAGGTGATATTACAGTGATAAACAATGTAATATGTTGAAAACCATTGGAAGATGTGTCATGTCACTACCCCATGGGGTTTTAGCCCAAAAACTAGTGTCACTAACCAGGAGGCCTCTCAAGGCATACCACATATCAATAGAAACATATTTTCGTGAAGAATATAATGACATAGATATTCGACCCAAACTTGATTATTTGACCTACCATAAACCCTCGACAAAGTCTGGGTACATCCTTAGTCTGGGGAACCCAAACCCTAGGACCTGGGTTTTTAACCATCCAATAGTATAACTGCCATCTTGATGTAATCCGACAATTACTAAGAAACGTTCATTAACCATTTGACATCAATGACTAGTGTTTTTGGTCAAAGTCAAAACCAGTCAACTCCATGGGTTGACATCAATGACAACACCATCCAACAATATCCCCCTTTGTCATTGATGGAAACACACATACTCCTCATGTGAGTACAACTCCCCCTGCCTTCATGCTTCACCTCCTTCTCGACATTTCTATCTAGGTTTTTGCTCCCTCTTTGACATCAATGGAAAAGGGTTACTCCCCCTGAGAATTTGCTTGCTTCATGTGGACCTGTTATCTGCCTATGCTCCCTTTAGAATTTTCTCTACAAATCAGCTAGCTCACTGATATCATGTAGAAATTTCACCTGCAGATAAAACTGATATATGCAATGTACTAAAGCATAATACTAGATCTACATCTACCATAAACTTTGAGGAAGCTTAATTGAACATGAGCAACATCAAGCATGAACAAATATAGCTGAGAATGAGAAGTAATCAACCATAACACAGAAGATATAACCTGGGGAAAGCACCAGCCTAAAACCCCATCTCTGTATTATCAATCAAGTGGAAATCCTCAACAACATACAAAAACGATCAGCTCAAAATCTATCCTACTCTCTCTGTAATCTGATGATGATGAAGGTAGAAATACACCAGGATTACACAAGTCTTAGCTCTCACAGCTAGGCAGCTCTCAGTGCAATCCTCCTGGATGCTCACAAGCAACCAAGACTTCTCCTAAGTCTTCTCCTCTGCCCTCCAAGCCTCCTATTTCCTTGCACAGTTTCTCCTAGGTGATCCTCCTGTTACCAAATGTAACATTGATAATTCACACTGATCTCACACCCTACTCTAACACACTGCCATAACTGCACAATCCTCAAGGAACCTTATTCCTTCTGCCTGGATGATTTTCCTTTATAGAAAAAAAAACATCCAACTGATAGTACACTGTCCCTCCTCTGATATCAACTGGGTCTTTCTCAGAACTTACATGCATGAGTTATTTATGAGAGAATATTCAGTTATCTAAAATACAGTAGTTACATGCATGCAAGCATTAACTAACTGAACTCTCATTAATTTAAACAAACTGTTAAATTAATCTAACTAGACTTAACTAAGTTAAACTAAGTCAACTAATCCTCTCAATATAGACCTCATCCTTAGTTCCTCAATCAGTGGAGCAAATCAAGGACACATTCCCCAATCAATGGAGAAATTATTGCATGTTCTCACAAAGACTTCAAGTTTGATTTTCCATAACTAATTAACTCATGGAGAATTAATTAATTAATATTCCAAACTGTTGGTAAGACCAAATTAAAATTTACTTCCTATAGATATACCAGGGACTAATATAAATAGGAAGGGACCTAGAAATGCTATTTTTAGCAGTTTCACCTCTCACCCAAGGTGGCCAAAATGCTCATTGGCCAAACTGCTATTTTAGAAGTGCTATTTTTAGCACTTCCTAAATTTAGAATTTCTTGTTGCACACTTTTCAACACTCCCTCTCAACAAGAAAGGCTTCCTCTCGAACTCGATCCTGTAACTCTAGAATGTTCTACATGCAACACTTCTACCAAGTGCGGTTGCTTTAGCAACACTCGAAACAAAAAAATCCCAACTGACCTCTCTGTTGGGCTAGAAACATATTCTGATGCTGAAGCTCTACCTGCTGCTGACAAGTGCTCCCTCTCTGACCTCTGCGCTACTGCAACATCTCCATGCATCTCGCACCATTTCACCCTTCTCTGTGCTACCCTGCACTGTGCAACACACTTGTGCCTCTCGCATTGCTGCAAACGACATGCTTTGTGCTGTCCTGGGATTCCCTGCACTGTAGCTCTCTCTGCCACTCCATCCACATCTATCTCTACCCAATCAGTCAGTTCCTGCTACTCCGCATCGGGGCTCCCGTAACAAGGTCTCATCCAAGAGGTCAGGTACCTCAAGGATCCTACCCCTCCTCCTTGGGACGATCACTCCACATCACCCCACCTCCTACCTTGGGACGACCACTCCACATCACCCCACCTCCTACCTGGAGGTATGGCTGCATGTGATCCCTCTGCCCACCTGGCTTGAAGTTTCCCCCTACTGGATGTCTCTGCATGAGTAGATGTCTCTACTCGATCTCCTCTCAACTTCTATAGTTATGGCTGTTCCACAACCTCTTGAAGCTACTTCACCAATTGTGGCTCCTCCACAATTGTCTGAGACTTCTTTTGGGGCTGCATGTTGAGAGATAATTTACTCTCCCTCTCAACCACCAAGTATCTAACCTTTCCCTTGCTCCTCAAGGCTTTGCATGCATCTTGTACCTCAAGTGCATATAGGTTCTTGGTTAGCACACCAATCTATTTCATATTTCCCGCCATCACGAAATTTTTTGGAAAAAGAGTTGATTTTAAATCAGCAATATCTCCCTCCTCCGAACTTCGATTCAGCCGATTGTTTTTTCTTATTTTGGGTATTTTTCCGCAAGGAATCCAAATTTGATATTTGTTTCTAAAAATTTTGTACATAAATTTTCAGAAATTCTCTGCAAACTCTCGGCCCAAAACTCAAAACTTTGAAATCTCCTCTTCTTGTATATTGTTCTTCCTTGATCACTCGGGCTCTGATACCATGTAGAATTTTGTAGAATTTTTCCTACAAATCAGCTAGCTTTGATACCATCTAGAACTTTTTCTACAAATCAGCTAGCTCCGATACCATGTAGAATTTTCTGTACAAATCAGCTAGCTCACTGATATCATGTAGAAATTTCACCTGCAGATCAAACTAATATATGCAATGTACTAAGCATAATACTAGATCTACATCTACCATAATGCGAAAGCTTAGTTGAACATGAGCAACATCAAGCATGAATAGATATAACTGAGAATGAGAATTAATCAACCATAACACAGAAGATATAACCTGGGGAAAGCACCAGCCTAAAACCCCATCTCTGTATTATCAATCAAGTGGAAATCCTCAACAACATACAAAAAGAATCAGCTCAAAATCTATCCTGCTCTCTCTATACTCTGATGATGATGAAGGTGGAAATACACCAGGATTACACAAGTCTTAGCTCTCATAGCTAGCCGGCTCTCAGTGCAATCCTCCTGGATGCTCACAGGCAATCAAGACTTCTCCTAAGCCTTCTCCTCTGCCCTCCAAGCCTCCTATTTCCTTGCACAGTTTATCCTGGGTGATCCTCCTGTTACCAAGTGTAACACTGATCATTCACACTGATCTCACACCCTGCTCTAACACACTGTCAGAACTGCACAATCCTCAAGGAACCTTATTCCTTCTGATTGGATGAGTTTCCTTTATAGAAAAAAAAAAAACATCCAACTGATAGTACATTGTCCCTCCTCTAATCTCAACTAGGTCTTTCTCAAAACTGACATGCATGAGTTATTTATGAAAGAATATTCAGTTATCTTAAATACAGTAGTTACATGCATGCAAGCATTAATTAATTGAACTCTCATTAATTTAAACAAACTGTTAAATTAATCTAACTAGACTTGACTAAGTTAAACTAAGTCAACTGATCCTCTCAATATAGAACTCATCCTTAATTCCTCAATCAGTGGAGCAAATCAAGGACACATTCCCCAATCAGTGGATAAATTATTGCATGTTCTCACAAAGACTCCAGGTTTGCTTTTCCATAACTAATTAACTCATGGAGAATTAATTAATAAATATTCCAAACTGCTGGTAAGACCAAATTGGAATCTACTTCCTATAGATAGGCCAGGGACTGATATAAATAGGAGGGGACCCAGAAATGCTATTTTTAGAATATGTTATTTTTAGCAGTGTCACCTCTCACCCAAGGTGGCCAAAATGCTCATTGGCCAAACTGTTATCTTTAGAAGTGCTATTTTTAGCAGTTCTATTTTTAGCACTTCCTAAATTTAACATTTCCTGTTGCACACTTTTCAACACTCCCTCTCAACAAGAAAGGCTTCCTCTCGAACCCGATCCTGTAACTCTGGAATGTTCTACATGCAACACATCTACCAAGTGTGGTTGCTTCAACAACACTCGGAACAAAAAACTCCCAACTAACCTCTCCGTTGGGCTAGAAACATACTCTAATGTTGAAGCTCTACCTGCTGCTAACATGTGCTCCCTCTCTGACCTCTGCGCTACTACAACATCTGCATGCATCTCGCACTGTTGCACCCTTCTTTGTGCTACCCTGCACTGTGCAACACACTTGTACCTCTCGCGTTGCTACAGCCTGCATGCTCTGCGTTGTCCTGGGATTCCCTGCACTGTAGCTCTCGTTGCCGCTCCATTCGCATGTGTATCTACCCAATCAGTTAGCTCCTGCTATTCCACATTGGGGCTCCCATAGCAAGGTCTCATCCAAGAGGTTGGGTACCTCAAGGATCTTGCCCCTCCTCCTTGGGACGATCACTCCACATCACCCCACCTTCTACCTAGAGGTATGGCTGCATGTATCCCTCTTCCCACCTGGCTCGAAGTTTCCCCCTACTGGAGGTCTTTGCATGAGTAGATGTCTCTACTCAATCTCCTCTCAGCTTCTCTAGTGGTGGCTGCTTCGCAACCTCTTGAAGCTGCTTCACCAATTGTGGCTCCTCCACAATTGTCTGAGACTTCTTTTGGCGCTGTATGTTGAGAGGTAATTTACTCTCCCTCTCAACCACCAAGTATCTAACCTTTGCCTTGCTCCTCAAGGCTTTACATGCATCTTGTACCTCAAGTGCATACAGGTTGTTGGCTAGCACACCAATCTATTTCATATTTCCCGCTGTCATGAAATTTTTTGGAAAAAGAGCTGATTTTAAATCAGCAATATCCCCCTCCTTAGAAATCCGATTTAGCTTTTTTTTTTTTTGGGTATTTTTCCGCAAGGAATCCAAATCTGTTATTTGTTTCTGAAAATTTTGTACATAAATTTTCAGATCTTCTCTGCAAACTCTCAGCCCAAAACTCAAAAATTTGAAATCTCCTCTTCATGTATATTGTTCTTCCTTGATCACCCAGGCTCTGATACCATGTAGAATTTTGTAGAATTTTTCCTACAAATCAGCTAGCTTTGATACCATCTAGAACTTTTTCTACAAATTAGCTAGCTCTGATACCATGTAGAATTTTCTCTACAAATCAGCTAGCTCAATGATATCATGTAGAAATTTCACCTGCAGATAAAACTGATATATGCAATGTACTAAAGCATAATACTAGATCTACATCTACCATAAATCTGGGGAAGCTTAATTGAACATGAGCAACATCAAGCATGAACAGATATAATTGAAAATGAGAAGTAATCAACCATAACACAGAAGATATAACCTGGGGAAAGCACCAGCCTAAAACCCCATCTCTGTATTATCAATCAAGTGGAAATCCTCAACAACATACAAAAAGAATCAGCTCAAAAACTATCCTGCACTCTTTGTACTCTAATGATGATGAAGGTGGAAATACACCAGGATTACACAAGTCTTAGCTCTCACAACTAGCCAGTTCTCAGTGCAATCCTCCTGGATGCTCACAGGCAATCAAGACTTCTCCTAAGCCTTCTCCTTTGCCCTCCAAGCCTCATATTTCCTTGCACAGTTTCTCCTGGGTGATCCTCCTGTTACCAAGTGTAACATTGATAATTCACACTGATCTCACACCCTACTCTAACACACTGTCAAAACTGCACAATCCTCAAGGAACCTTATTCCTTCTGCTTGGATGAGTTTCCTTTATAGAAAAAACCATCCAACTGATAGTACATTGTCCCTCCTCTGATCTCAACTGGGTCTTTCTCAGAACTGACATGCATGAGTTATTTATGAGAGAATATTCAGTTATCTGAAATACAGTAGTTACATGCATGCAAGCATTAACTAACTGAACTCTCATTAATTTAAACAAACTGTTAAATTAATCTAACTGGACTTGACTAAGTTAAACTAAGTCAACTGATCCTCTCAATATAGACCTCATCCTTAATTCCTCAATCAGTGGAGAAAATCAAGGACACATTCCCCAATCAGTGGAGAAATTATTGCATGTTCTCACAAAGACTTCAAGTTTTATTTTCCATAACTAATTAACTCATGGATAATTAATTAATTAATATTCCAAACTGTTGGTAAGACCAAATTCGAATTTACTTCCTATAGATAGACCAGGGACTGATATAAATAGGAAGGGACCCAGAAACGATATTTTTAGAAGATGTTATTTTTAGTAGTTTCACCTCTCACCCAAGGTGGCCAAAATGCTATTTTTAGAAGTGCTATTTTTAGTAGTTATATTTTTAGCACTTCCTAAATTTATCATTTCTTGTTGCACACTTTTCAACACTCCCCCTAATGAGAATCCTCTTGTAATAGTCTATTAATGATGATCCCTATGGACCTGTGCCCTGAAGAGAAGCTTTCTCTTATGAACCTGTAATCCTTCAGTTGTTCTACTCCCCCTGAACCTGTTATGGAACTGCCATCTTATTCAAACTATCGATTTTTCAACCATAGACTTGTGCCATATACTACTGCATAGAATCCCCCTCTACAAACTTCAGGGAGTCAACGAGGCAGATTTTTCAAAAGAGTGTATCATCTAACAAACCATCTCAACTTGAGTCATTAACCGAAGCAAACATTGATTCCTTATGACCTGTTATGAACTCTGAAAGCGTAACTGTTGAAACCTTCTTTCCTTCCTGATTTTCTTGCTCATCCTATACCTGTTCATCTTGAATCTGTCTTCTTTTCCAAACCTTATTATTCTCTTCGTCAAGATTTTCATTCATGGTTGATTTCATCTTGTACTTGTAGTAATGAGTTATTTGTCCATAGTTATGACATTTGTAACATTCAATGTCATCTATAGAAGATTCTATTTGGTATATGTCTCGTGATCTCACAAACTTTCCTCTAGGGTTTTGGAGATAATGATTGTACTTTTCAAAAAAATCAAATTCCCTAGCCATATGTCCATAATTAGTACATAAAAAGAAATAACCATTAAATAAATGTGCACACCCAAATGGTTCATTTGGATGTGATGGTCCTTGATAGTTGTACATGTCAACAACTTTACAATCCCTAACCATATGTCCATAGTTAGCACACGAAAAACAATAACCATTAAATAAACGGACATACCTAGAAGATTTTTCATTCTTCTTTGGAGGCAGTGTTGTAGTCTATTGTTGTCCTCTTTTCTTGATTACTTTGGTCTTGTTTTTTGGAGTTGCAACATTCTTCTTTGGATTTTCACTTTGATCAACTTCCTTCTTAGGATTATCCTGCGAAGATGTGGAGCTTCTACCTTGATGAACTGGAGATTTACCAGCTTTAATTGCCTTAATTTTTGCTTCTTCATTTATCTTATCTTGTAAGTGTTCTTTTTGTGATCCTTTGAGTTTTTTTATCTCATCAAGAATTGCATCAAGTTCTCCTTGATTTTGAGCAGTTCTTCTTGAAACCATCTTTTCAAGATCTCCCTTATTTTTTCTGCCTCCTCAACATGTAACTTGAGAAGAGTGGTCTTCTCTACTTCTTTGTTGAGAGATTGTATATGTTCCTTCTGCTCTTCATTTTCAATTCTGAGACTGCTTAGTTCAGTTGAATATGTTTCCAATCCCTTTTCCTTTTGGTCAATTGTGGATATGTATCTTTCACCATATTCCTTCCTTTCAATTTCTGCTTCCTGCATCTGTTGTTTGAACCTGCTAATCTCTACAAAGGTTGTGTCGAGTTTTTGTTGCTTTTGCTGGACTTCTCTCTTGAGGTCTTGTGTCTCTAACTTCTTCCAATTGAGTTCTAAGACTGCTAATCATCTTCTTAGACTCTTAATTTTCCTTGATGAGTTCTTTTGTTGTCTTCAATTCTGCTTCCAAAAGTCTTGTCTTTTCCTTTTGACTTTTGAGTTTCTTTATCATCTTGATCACTTGATTTTGAAACTCTGTCTTACTCGTTTCTCCATTTTCTTCATCATAATCAGAAGGATCTAAATTTTCAATAACATCTTGAACTTATTTCTTTGCTTAATAGAGATTATGAAGCTTTTCCCCAAGAGCTTTAGTTGTTGAACATTGACCAACTTTTGTTTTCACAGAATTTGGAAAAATATTCAAAATTACATTCATGGCCTTTGAATTGTACCTTTTAGGTTCGTCATTAGATGTGTCTCTATAAACAATTGATTCCCATACTCCATGTGCCTAAAAATGTACTTACATCCTGGATTCCCATATTCAGTAATTATCTTCATCAAAATTAGGGGTTGGTACACAATACTCAATTTCTTCAAATTTTGTTATACCTGTACCTTCCTTTAAAATCCTTGCAACTTGATTCTTTGACTTTCCCATCTCTATGCTCTAAAAACTTCCTTCCAATAGTTAAGATGTTACTAAAGGAACCAAACTCTCATACCAATTGTTGGGAATACTGAGAGGGGGGTGAATCAGTTTTTCATAGCAATTAACACCTTTTAATTTTTTTTAGAGCATTATTTAATCTTCAATTATTATTATTTTTCTTCTTCAGATGAGCATAAGAATTAATCAACAATAGATAACAATACAAAAATGTAGAAAGATAAAACAGAGGACACAAATATTTTTAGGTGGGAAACCCCTTCCAGGTCAAAAACCACCAAATGCTTCTTTAGTAATTGTCTTCTCCCTGTAAAAATAAATTTGATTACATCAAGATTTCAGCTACAACTAAGGGAGGCGCCAACCCCCTAATTCAAAGGCTACTAGTTGTAGGACACTACTAGACCCTAATATCTTGTTGCAACCAGAAGGATGCCCCAATGCCCTGTACATCAGGCCACAACTTGATGAGTGCCCCAACACTCTGTTTACTAGATGCTATCGGAAAGGATGCTTCATTGCCATGTTAGTTTATCAGCCACAACTGAATGGACGCCACAACTTGTCCTAGCACCACCCTGCCACCATGAAGTATTCTCAGGCCATAACCTGAAGGTGACTCCAATCACCTAAAAGAGCCGGTAGATCACGTTTCACAATTTTCACATTGGATCCCCTGTACTCCGAATCAATATAGAATAGTTGTAAGAAATATGTAGACTAAAGGTTGAATCCTAGTAGCCACTGATCATTGTTCCCACAAACTGATTACTGCACAATGTTGCACATTAAAGGCACTATTGAACTACACATCACTATCATTTCTCAACTGCACATCACTGTCACTACACACATAGATCACTACTCAACATCAAGAGCTCAAAACACTAGCTACCACTACACGTCACAAATGAATAAGCATCAAGGCTCATATGCAAACATTCATACTTCACGTTGCTTCACTATTCCAAATTGCGCAAAACGCTGCAACCATCTAGCACCGTTATCAAATGATGGCACAAACCAAGGTGCCTCAGGTCACCCCTATGACCTGCAACTAATGCTATCAAGCTCCGTCCTTAGAGAGATACCAACATATGTGTAAACACTGTTGCTCAACTAGTCAAACCATGTTATCCATATTTACTTCAATATTCTTGTACAACTAGATGATATTGTTTTCAAGTCCTGTTGTCCCGTAAGGTTACAATTGTGTCATTTGTACACTCTCTCTAGGTCATCACTAAAATTCAAATCCTAGGTCATCACTGTCATATGTATATGTTCCTTAATCTATGCATCAAGTCAATAAGTCATGCCAAATTTAAGTTGTCAACGCAATGCCAATGCCTTATCTAGATGTCAAATCAATAGTAATGCAATATTCTCATATAGTGTCTTAGTCAAGTATAGTTAAAGTCAAGACACTTATCAACGAAATGTAAACTCAATGTAAGGTTCAAAGTCAAACATCATAGAATTCCCACTAAGTCAATCAATGGTTCACTTCTTATTCAAGGTATTTGTCGTGTTAAGATATCAAATAGATGTCAAGCATCTGTATGTCAGGTCCACTAGTTATGTCATGTCAATTCACACTTTAGTTTCTCAATCAAGGTTAATGTATCAATGTGTCACTTGTTGTCTCATCACATATAGCCACATCACTTGTTAACATTGTACCACTAGATGCAAATCCTAATAGGTTGTCAAGGCAACTACTACAATAGTGAATTCCAAGATAATGCCAATTGTCATGTCATCAATCAAACATGTCATTTTCTTATTCGTTGTATTCAATTCACTGTACACACTAGTTGTCACCTTAATACAAGGTCATGTCAATAGATTAAACACCACTCTAACTAATTGTATATAGTATATACGTAAGTCACTCATTATACTTAATTTATATTTCAGGTGTTATATTATTGTTAGGATAGTTGCAAGAATTGTTCACAACTTGTCAAGGATATTGTCACTGTATTCTCATAATAATGTCTTGTCTAGCTGTCAAATCTAAGAGCTATAACAATATATGCATATTTACGCTCAAGGAAGATCACTGTCAAACATGTCAAGCATATAATGTTTTACATGAGTACAAGTTAGGTTATGATTTCACACACTCCTAGATTAACAATCCAAACAAGGTTGGAATCATTATGTTCTTATGAAGATATAGGAGCAGCAGTCAAGCTTGAAGGATATTGCGTATTGTGATATCAATTTCACTGGAATATAAAAGACTCTTTGCTCTTGTGCCAAGACATGGATAATTTAATGAAGTTTTGATTAGTTATGTTTTCCTTCTTGAACTAGACTATGACCAAGCCACACAAGGTTCCTTCACCGTATAAGTATAAGATGTGTGTTGTTCCTGCAAATATAATGTCTCAAGAAACATTTTCCAACAACTTAGTGAATATAACTTAAGGAGAGTCGGAATCATTAGATGGAAACAAATTTGATTTTCTTTTGCTCTTAAACAGCATCGGGATTCACCATAGAATCGTAGTTTCTTTTAAGAGTCTTAATTCCCTAGCCAAAAGGTACAAGGCTTCAAACCACAAGGAAGGAGAAATAAGTCTCAGCTGTAATAAATCTGGAGGATAGCATCCCTGAAACCACACATAAGGAGGCCTAATAAGGGATCCGAGGTATAACAAGAGGAAGAGATGTTAAAGCCTTAACAAATCCTTGAAATGGGAGCCCTACTAGAGATTCAAAAAGCTACAAGGGGATTTGCCCAATCATTTCAACGAAAGAAAGTAAAATCATAACAAAAAATTTCCTTGGAGGCCGAAAATGAATGATGGTGTAAAGTTGCTGCCCTAGATCATTTGTTCTCCTATTACAAGTAGGCCGAAAATATCTTCCTTTTAGATGCATGGAAATTTCAGAGATAAGAATGTTGAGATGTTATGTGATCTACGATGATTAAGGTATATCCTTTTTATAGTGTTTTAGTGGGGCTTCTAATGTACTCGTTGGAGGATACATAGGCACAAAACATTAGAGGCTTTTAAGGTAGATGTTAGAGGACTTTAGTTATTAAAAAATGATTTTTTAAGTCTTGTAACTTAATCAAGAGAGCCAATGCCATTAAAAAAATTAGATTATACTTGTAAATCAAGAAAGGACACTCCTCGTGAGTGAAGGTAGTTTGATGCCATTTCTTAATATAATTGTTGTTTTCAATTCAAACCTTAAGTTAGAAGTTTTAATAAATTTGATTTAATTTATTAATTCTTAATAACTTGTTTATTAAACTCTAAGTAATTGTACACTAACCCTCTTTTGTGTGTTTCGTAGGTGACAGATGATTGTATTAAGTCAATGATTGATGTGTTGTCTTTGGTTTTTGAAGTTATATAACTTATACGGGGTGAGCTTACTGTGACAAACAATATCATATGTTGAAAATCGTAGGAGGAGGTGTCATGTCACTACCCCATGGGGTTTTAGCCCAAAAAATGGTGTCACTAACTTCAATTGTGAATATCTCTCAAACCAGAAGGCCTCTCAAGGCGTACCACATATCAACATAAACATATTTTCGAGAAGAATCTAATGACATAGATCTCTGACCCAAAATCAATGATTTGAACTACCAAAAACCCTAAAAAATGTGGGGTGCATCATTAGTCTAGGGAACCCAAACCCTAGGAATTGGGTTCTTAACCATCCAACAATTTAACCCATCTTGATGTAATTCTAAAATTACTAATAAAAGTTCATTAACCATTTGACATCAATGACTGGTGTTTTGGTTAAAGTCAAACCTATTCAACTCCATGGGTTGACATCAATGACAACACCATCCAATAGGAAAAATGATCTGGAGCCCAGCATAAGTTGTGGGTTAAGTTACTAGTCATGGAGCCTTGGTTGGAAAAATTCTCTGGAGCCTGATATAAGTTGTGGGTTGAGTTACTAGTCATGGAGCCTTGGTTGGAACAAACGCTCTAGAGCACTGGAAGGCTTGGGTAGAGATCAATCTGATGATGGTTCTTGCGATGTGCATCCGTGAGGTGGAACCATTGTTTAATGGGTTGAGGTGGTTGGCCTTTGAAAGCCCTAGATGGTTTTAGTTGATGTTTTTATGAGATCCCACTTTAATTCTTGGAATATGGCACGAGGATGACTAGATGAAGAGAGATTTGGCTTAGACATGTCTACGGTCGGGTGGTACGTTGTAGTCCCATACTAGGTTGGATTTTTCTTCATTAATATGAGGTTATTTCTCCTTGTTATATAATGAGTCTTATATTGGTTTATATGTGGATTTTATGGCTGATGTGTCCTTGATATTTCTATTGTTATTATGTTGGTTATAAGCATGTATTATGATAATAATAATGTATGACTTTCCTCATGTTTTGATTGGTAAATGGAAGGAAAATGTATCTATAAACTAATATATGATAATTCAACTAATCATATAAGGGAACAATGATTCTTAGAGATTCTCAGATAAATATGAAACCCATGTGTTTAGATATGTTGTTTACACCTGTAGATTGCATTGGTGTCGAGTTTTTGACAGAATGTCAGTCCTGACTCGGGATGACCAGGCCTAGTCCCGGAGTTAGTTTTTGGTTTATTAGTCTTTCCGTCATATGTTTAATGGATTTCGAAAGTTACAGAAGTTCTGGGTAGTGGTTGAAATTCTAGGCTTGAAAAGTGCCTTAACTTCCCCAGACTCTGGCATAGGTCTGCTAGAAATAATCCTTGGATGCAGACATGCAGACTTGTGGGAGCGTCCAGAGCTCTCTGGATGATGGCATGCCCATATCATGGGAGTTTCCAAAGGTTTAATCACTAAAAACTCAGTGGGACCCAAGGGTTGGTTAGCAGAAAGGTTGGGATGGTTCCTAGGGGTTTGTTGAAGCCTCAAAAATTGTTGGCTCAACATGAGGGAAAACCACCTGGTCCAGACCTTGATTGGTAGCTCCGGTTCCATTTGGAGTAGTGGCTCCGATAGGGGATAATGGGACCAATCTCCCAATATGTTTAATACTTGTGCTAAATGGAGTGACGTGTGATGTTTTTAGAGTAACGTTTAAGCTAATGATAATCTAGTCTAAACTAATCAATCACAAATGCATTTAACTTCTAATTTCTAAAAGCTATCTAATCATGATATACCTAGGATAAACTTGATGTATGCGATCTACAATAATTTCTAAAAGAAATTGGTAATAAAGATCATTCAATTACGGTTAGAAGTGAATTCGTTTTAACAATAATCATTTTGTATAAAAAGTTAGCCGAAACAATTGTGAGAAATATATCGCATAAAGAGTTATTCATATATTCAGCATAAAATAAAGATCATAATCATACAGAAGTGCAATAAAGATAATCTAAATTTAGACTTTCATACATAAATAATTCGAAAAATAAATTATTGCTTAATACATAAGTAAAAAGGATTACAAGATAAAAGTACCATTTATAATACGTCCTACTCATGTGTTTCAGCAATATTGATCTATCTTCAATCCATTCAACATCATCTAAGAGTACAAAATTGCAATTTCAGTAGAAGATGCTAAATCAGATAAAAATAAATCTTGTTCCATATATTTCACGAGAACTTCCTCAAAGGGACAATAGTGCATGTTTTGAAGAGAGTTTCTGATAAAATTATGCACCCCTCTCTAAATGCATGAGAGGGGTTTAAATACTAAAACTATAAAACTAAAAATAGATTATTACAAAAATAGTTGAGGAGGCTTAAATGACTTGCCTCAATTTATGCAAAAATAAAATCAAAATTAAAGTAAACAGGGTGACTAACTATGTTGCATTTGATCCTTCAGATTGCAAATATCCACCATAGGCTTCAGCTGTGTAGGCCAGCCGACTTCAGCTTTCAACCGTCCATCGAACACGACATCGGTCAGTGATGGCGCCATTTTCTTGGCAGAAGTAGTTAGGCATCACAGGGTCATCCATTGGCTCTGAGGCTTTACCAAATGTTGCTAATATGCCTCCTAGTCTAGCCTGTTTCCGTTGTTGTTTGAGCTGTTTCGCATCTGGAAGGAACCCTGAAATAGACTCTGCAACTAGATTGGCACCATGCAAATTCTCATTGATATTTTCTATGATAAGGTTTGTTGCTACCACTGTGTCCCCTGTTGCCTTTTTTGCTTCTTTAAACTGAGAATCCCAGCTTTCAAACATAATTTCCTTATGTGGTTCTTCTAGCTTGCGCAGGTTGTCTTTTCTCCCCTCCTCTGTATTTTTCCAGGCGATGTGATCAGAGACCTTTTTAAAGATCTCATCATATTCAAGTCGCATTTCTACGACTTGAATTGTCAGTTTATCACTTGTTTCACAATAAGATTTCCAATGTGAAATCTTCTGGCATAGTAATTCTACCTGATGTGTCAACTGTGAATTAAGTCTGAGTGCTTTGGTAATAAACTGATCAATTTTTGGATCGTCTTTATGTATCTCAGTTATTGCCTACACTTGTGCTTCTTTCTCAGCTAAGCTAATTCGATGTGCTATTTGCATCTTTTCAAATTCCTATTGAAGCTTGGCCAACTGTATCTCTACCTGCTGGTCGGATTTGACTTGCTGTAATTGTTGCTCAAGCAACGTTATTTTATTTTTCTTTTCTCTAAGCAACATTTGGACTTCTGTTTCTTTTTCTATGGTCGTCGTAGTATAAGAACCTGCGAACTGTGAGAGTCTAGTTAAGTTGGTGGATGGATCGACAAGCGAGTCCTTCCATAGAACATCCATTAATTCATTTTCATGGGTAGTAGCAGTTATAGAGTCCAATTTTCTTTTCTTTCTTTGCCTTTTCACCATAGCCTTACATTGTGGGCTATAGAATACATCTAGAGGGGGTATTTCTTCAATCTTCAAAATTATTTCGGAGGTGGGGGTAACAGGGATATGCTCTACTTCTGGTTCTTTTGCAGTTTCTTCCACTGTAACTTCTAGAGCTTTTTCTTGTTGAGGAGTTAGTGACTCTGGAAAATGTTCCTCTATATTAATACTTTTATTAAAATTATCCCACTCTTCCTCTAAGTCAATTACCGTGGGTTTTATTAGTTGTGCGGAGGTAGTACGGATTTCAACCTGCTTGCTAGCTGAAGCTTCTTCAACTATCTTTTATGTAGATTTGGTCGTATCCTCGATGCTCCTGCTTTTGCCATTCTGTGATGAATGTCGTGATTCCCTGATAGATTTTTCTTGAGACTCTACTCCATAATCGGATTTGGAGTTTTCTTGGAGTCACCTTCTATAGTCACACTTGGAGTAGGCTCCCTTATTGGTTCAATTAACAATTGGTCCAATGGGACCATTTCCAACCTTCTTTCTCTGTAACTGTAAAACTTTTGCAGATCTTCTTGGTCAAAAAGTAGTTATGACATATGCTTCACCTCTGCAAAGGTTGTTTTCTGCAAAAATATATCATCAAAAACATCCTCCTCATTGATGAATACTTTTATTTTCACCAGAGTGGTGAAATTCTTGACAGTTCCAAATGAGTCATGCTGTTGTCCAGGGAATTTGGGTAATTGCAGAGATAGCATGTTCTCTGCTTCTATGAATGTGCGTCCCAGGTCGTGTAGTGCGAATGCTCCGCACTATATAGGGAATGCAGGCCTGTTGATGCCTCTAAAATCACTGCATTAACATCGGGGAAAACCACCTGGTCCAAACCTTAGTGTAGCTCCTTTTCTGTTTGGTGTGGTGGCTCCGACTGGATGTAATGGGACCAGTTTCCCAGTGATATATGAGTTGATTGGTGATTGGTTTGTAATATATAACAGGGGTGATAAGTGTATTACTCTATAATTCAAAAATATACAAACATATCTAATCTATCCCGGGTGTTTTTCTAACAACGCGATTCTTGAATGTTTCTATTAACAAATAACCATAAAGATGACTTATCCAATAAAATAGAAATATGTATTCATATGATGATTACTTTGTTTATTTAATTAAACAAAGTAATAATAAAAACATTATCGCATTGATCATAATATATCACTGACATATATATTTCAAAAATTAATAATTATGAAACATTCAAAAGTGATAAGTTAATAATTCTTTAAAACGTATATATATATATATATATATTATATATATATATATATATATATATATATTATATATATATATATATATAACAACAAAGTTGATAAATGCTCATTCACATACAGAAATAATACAAAAGCAGAGATAATAGTACCATATGCAATCTGGATTCTCCTGATGTAAACAACATTCAAATTATGCCTTCTAATTTGGGAATGCTTTCAAAAGATGCAATAGTGCAAATCTCATAAGAGCCTCTTTGTCAAAATGCAAAACTCTGGTCCAGTCTTTTATAAAAATATATATCAAAAGTATAGTAGTGCAACTTCTAAGTTAAGTCTTAATACAAAATTGTGGACCCTTTCTAAAAACATGAAAGGGTCTTTAAATACTAAAAACGACAACAAACTATGAATGAAAATCGCTATGCGCTGGTATAACTAAAGACACATAAATCTAGGATTTATCCTGAAAATAGCAGTACCGTGATGGTCAAATGGATTCACTATATCGGCTCCTTCTCCTGTGATTGCAGTTGATAGATGGCGAGCATAGGCTGAATTTCTGGTGGCTGACTCATCCTGGAGTGTAGCTGAGTTGTATAGGTGGCATCAGAGAGTTTAGAGACCATGTAGTTGATTGCATCCGAGAGACACTTCATTGCCATTTGCTAACTGTGCGGTTTGACAAGGAAGAGCCAAAATGTTTTCCATGTTAGGCTTTGGATTCCTTCGATAAATTTTTCCCTTTGTGTCAGCTCTTGTTTCCAATGTTGTTCCAACAATTTTACCTTTGGGAGTTTACCTGGTGAGCAATTTGTAATCAAATTAGACATATGCAAATTGTTGTTTATCAATTCAACCAGATTATTTGTTACAGCTCTGCATCTGGATGTGGCTCTTTCAGCTTTCATTAATTGAGACTCCCATTCGGAAAACAATATTTCCTTATGTGATTCTTGTATCCTCGGCAGATTCACATCTTTTCCTTCTTTTGAATCTTGCCATGATAGAAAATTGTTTAATTTTTCATCTGCCTTATCTAATTCAAGCCTAGCATCCACTGATTTTTCAATCATAGATGCAGATATATCACATAAAGGGGCAGCCAATGATATATTATGACATAAAATATCCAATTGTTGGGACAAAGCCTTGGTCATCTCTAGGGCTTCTGTTCTGAATTCATTTATCTGTGGATCTCCTTTGAACCGTTCTATCTGGTATTGCATTTGTGTGATTTGTTCTTCATTTGATTTCTTCTCCTGCTCACTCAACAACTATTGTCTGCTCAACTTCTAAGACAACTCTTGTTGTTTATGGAGGGTTTTTTCATCAATCCTCTGCTTTTCCAGTTTTAACTACTCTTTTAATTCTTCATTTAACTCCCTCTGTTCTATCAATTGTCGCTCAAGATGATCTATATTTTGTTGTTGTCCTACCGATTGTGCCTCTAGTTGGATGATTGCCTGGTCTTTTTCCCTCATCAGGTGGCTAACCTCTGAGGCCTTATCCATTGTCGTTGTTGTATAAGCTCCCGCATATTGTGATAGTTTTGTTAAATATTCAGAGGGATTGACCTCTGCTTTCCGTTCCACGTTCATCATCTCTGCCTGAGGAGTCAAAAGAGGACTTTGATCAATTTTCCTCTTGTTCCTCTGTCTTTTGAATACAACCCTATGCTTTGGACTATAGAAGACATCAAGTGATGGTATTTCTTCAATTTGCAGCACAATCTCCTCAGTGGGATTTTCAGGAATAATCTCTATGTCTTGCTGAAACCTGGGTGGTGCGCTTGTTTCTACAATCAAAACTATGTTGACTTCTGGTTTTTGCACTGTAGCCACTTCTAGTGTAGTGAACCCTTGGGTTTTATCGGGGTTACTGATGATTGAATCAAACTGTTCCCATTCTTTGATTAACTTAGGATCAATATTAATATCTGTATCAAGGGGTTCATTAGTTCTTACCTGCCTCTGCTCCCTTTCTGGTGTCTTCTCCTTCTCAGGAATCTTTTCAATTTCGGGACTCTTATCAGTAATTTTCCCCTCACTTTAGCCTTGAGGTTGTACCATAGAGGTTGTACTCAATAAGTCTAGAGGTAGGGTTTCCAATCTTTGTGCCCTGATCTTATAGAATTCATCTAGTCCTTCTGCTCCCAGTTTGATTTTGGCCAAATGTTTGACTTGAGAAAATACTTTTGCTGAAACAATCAAATCATCGTAGCTATCCTTCTCATGATAAAATTTGGTGATTTTGGTCTGATTAGTAACATTGTAGGCAACCGATCTAGGATCATACTACCTTTTTTGGATAGTTGTGAGGTTTAACAGCTTTATTTTCTCGGCCTCTTTCTCTGCATGTTTGAAATCATGCAGGTTAAAAGCACACGCATCGAAGGGGAAATGTCAGCCACATGTGTTTTTTAGAATCCTTAAGAGTCTTTGACATCCCTTCAACTGTTATTTGATGTGCTAATTCTTTGGCCAACAGTTTATCAGGGATATACAGGGGAAGGACATGTGGGTTGGCAAGACTGTTGAAAAGTCTTATATAGGTGAACCTCTCCTCCCCAAACCAACTACCAATTGTAGTTAGGTCGAATGATGCTTCCTCAGATAACCTAGGGGTAGGCTTATTGAATATGGCATAATACACATGAAGGATAAAACCATGACAAATCCTAGACAGGTGGTTTTTGTAATGGGCTTTCCACAGTTCCTTGTGATAGAGGTGAATGGGGTTGGGGTCCTGCGGAGTCCATTTCCATCCTAGAATGGGATATTCATAATTGAAATAGATAGTGTCCATAATATAGGCACTCATGTAAAATGGGGGTATCACCCGGGTAGACACCACCCTGCTTTTTCTATACTCAAGTATCTGGTTGGCCAATTTATTGGAAAAGATGGTTGCCCAGTCCATGATAAAGCCATTAATTGCAGCGTCCATTAATGGTACCATCTCTATAGAAAACTTAGCAGAATTATCAATTCTGAAGAGTCTGCACATCATGTTTGTGCTTGGTTGGAAAATGCCTCCATTGTCTGAGAGGATCGAATTCAATGGCATTCTCCTCGGCGAAAGCATCCAAAAATGCTTTGTTATAATGCTTCTCCGGTTGAGGCAAGTGGTACATTTGTCTAATATCTTCTGCTCTAAATGACCCAAAAATTCTTCCTTCAACTATGAAGAAAGTTTTGTTTGTAGTTGGGATGCTCTCAATAACCCACCTGACCACATCATTATAAGGTAAAACTTTGGCGCGGGCTGCTATTCTATGAAGATATGAGCATGCCAATTCCTTAAGAGTATTCTTTGATTTACTCGTGCCATCTGTTGTTGCTTCCACCTCGAGTTCTTCAGGATCCTCTGCTTCCAGAAAATTGTAGATACTCTCCCAGGATGCCTTGCCTAAACCAAGGTAAGTAGTATCAGATATCAAAACCTTCTTCGTTGGTTCCTTCTTGGCTACGACGGGGGCCTTTGGTTTCTTCACTTTCTTCGGCATTTCTCTGGATTCATCAACCCAGAGTTGCTCTGCACAAACAATGAAATAACGTAACAGAGAAATAAACCTGTTCAAAGCCAATGTGAAATGAAAAGATTCATGGTAATTCAAGAATGATAATCAAAATGTAATCAAGTATTACCACGGATGAGATCCTCGAAGGACTCATCCTTAACTGCTAAATTAATGACCTCCATAACTGTCGATCGTGATAAATAAATGTAATAATTATACATCGCATCGCACATATGTGTGATGGTCCTTTAAATTAAATCTTTTAGTTTTCCCGATCAGTGATCAGTGATAAATCACATATCGCAGATCGGGAAGTTCACCGGTCAAGCTTAACATTTTCCATTGGTAGCCCCGATTGCGATAAAGGTAAGAAGTATATAAGGCGAAAGGATAATTAGTGAATCTATTGCTTTTCCATCTATTATTGATTTAAATTTCAAAACCCACCTATATACACTTTAACGGCATTTTCTTATAAAGCGCACTTTCCTTTATGATATCGGATCGGCGAATTTGAAAAGGCTTTTGCTATGTGTCACATGGTATGTGCGATGACCGATTGCGATTGTGTTATTGCATCGGGGTTTTGGTATAGACCTTTGGGATGCATCTTTGTTCAATTTTGCGATTTGCGATCTCCGATTGCGTTATCGCATCGGAGATCTGCTTATGAGAGATTCTCAAAAAGGATATGACATATTATATTACATTTGTTTAACAAAAGGTTTGGATATTATTCCTATCAGATTGGACCTTTTGATAAGGATTTCCATGTGTTATATGACTAAATCTAAACATGCGATTATTGTTGAATTATTGAATTTAACTAAGTCTTAAAAAGGGGACCCATTTCTAATTAAAGTTTTGAATAAATTTTTTGAAATGGGGGGTTGTTGTACAATACAACAATTGGCGATTCACTGGGAGAAATAGTTATTTCTGAGAAAATAATGCAATATCTATAACTTTCTAAATTTGGAAACCCTTTAGGATAAAGAAAACAATCTAAGAATAGTTAGATAAAATTAACTCTGAATATAATGAAAAATATTTTTGTAATTTCTTTTCCAATCTTAAAAAATAAAAACATTATGGGTTTATTCAAGCCTTGATTGGTTGGTATAGATAAAGCAGGGGGAATTCTCCAACTTAGCTTTAAATATTACTCAGTTGTCATAGGTAGTGCCTTTGCTACCAGCAAACATTTAAAGTCTCGACAGGGTTACCTTTTAACCATTCAATCATTCATTGTCCCATCCATCTCAGAGTATAACTTTTAAGAGATAATCCAAAAAGATATGTTTACACATATTTTTTCCTTTTTGTATTTTCCATCTTCTTTATTTCTTTTAAAAGATAAAAAGCCATTGTCCTGGTTTGATGGCTAGCTGTTGACAATGCCATTCACTACTTGTAATTGAACTGAACAAGCTGGCTCGTGATGAGACCCCTTATCTTATAATTATAATCCATTACCCTGTTTGATATGCAATATTGGTAATGTTATTTTAATTAGTTCCCTATGATCATGGTAAGCAGGCTTGTAATGAGACCTCTTATCTTTTATATCAAACATATTTTAGAATTACACTCTGATAAAGTCATAAACTTTGTGGATGGGGTGAATGATTGACTCCTTAAGAGTGTATGGATAACAATTTAAGAGTTGTATATGCTAAGTTTGGAAAAAATCTTTGCTTTTTACAGATAACCTCACTTGGCTTTTTAAAACTTGAAATGATTTACAGTATTTTCAAGGCTTGTAAAGGCTTTACATATTTAAAAGTGGTTTTCAGAGTTTTATTTTCCTCCAACTTTCTAAATTGCAGTTTTTTCTTTAAAGGCTTCCATCTATCGAAAGTAAGTATTTACACTATCTTCTTAAATAACTTTCATAATAGCAAAAGGTCAATGGAAGGCTATTTACAACCTTATTTCCTAGATATAAAAATTCAAACAAACAAAACTGCAAATTGAATATTTACAAGTAAGAAGGGGTTACCTCCTTAAGTAAAGAATTTTTTCAAAATAAGCCCATTGACAGGAAGAGAATCCCTCTTTCCTGATAGATCTTGCAATATGAATGTTGATGGGCCTATCTTCTCGATGATTTGAAACGGTCCTAGCCACATCTTCTGAAATTTAGTGTTTTTACCTTTATCTTCATGCGCTTTGTCCCATTTCAAAACAAGATCACCAATTTGTAAAAAATTTGGGCTGGTAGAATTTGTATCAAAAGAAGATTTAATAATCTGTTGATGTTTTGCATGTGTAATTCTGGATTTTTCCCTTTCTTCTTCTAATTTAAGTATTTGATCATATCTCAATTGAATGGAAGAGGAAGGATTTTCCTCAATGAACTGTACTAGGGCCAGAGATGGGAGTGCTAAGTTTGTTGGTATAACGGCCTCTTTCCCATACACTAAATTGAATGGAGAAGTACCTATTGAGGCCTTTTGTGTTATGCAGTCTGCCCATAATGCAAATATCAAAGACTTGTGCCAATTCTTCTGATTTTGGTCAACAGTTCTCTTAATGATTTTGATAAGATTTTTGCTGGTTGATTCTGCTAAACCATTACCCTAAGGATAATAGTTTGCAGAATATTTCAATTTAAATCCTCTCTTAATAGCAAATTCAAGTATGGTATTTCCAGAAAAATAAGATGCATTATAAAAAATGAGAGCATTAGGTACACCAAACCTGGTAATGATGAATTGACCTATGAATTCAATAATTTCTTCTACCCACTTCGTAAAGTAATATGTGACTGTAAGGATATATCTATGCTGTTTGGAGGAATGTGGAATAATCTCTCCAGATATCCAGTCCCCATTGTTCAAATGATTTTTCAACGTTGACTAGTTGCAAAGGAAAGGTTGAATTTCTTTGTCTTCCACTGGCAGTTTGACATGTTCTGCATTTGCTTACATATTCATGGGCATCTTTGAATAACGTGGATATTTCTACGAGCGGCTCTGCAACTCTCTAACCTAGGATTTTGGATCGTAGTCTGTGCACTGTTACCCACTTTGGCAGGGGGCAGTGCCCTTTTCACTGATCTAAGGCAGCAGGAGCTTGCCCTGGCCCAACGGATGAAGCAAGCGGGGGCCAATGGGGCCCCTTCCTACAAACATATAATGATGGACAAAGGTAAAATCCCATTGGAAGGAGTGCAGATCACGGGTTCAGACACTATAGGAAAAAATGAGCTCAGCAAAAAGACAAAGCTGGATGGCAATACAAAAGAAACCCAGCATCCAAACCAGACAAAAGGCATCAAAGTTCTGGAAGGAAAAGATAAACCAGATCCCACTTGAGAGTAGGTACCTCGAGGATCAGGAAAGAAAACCAAAGAAGCAGAGGCAGCTGAAACCTCCCCCCTAAACGGCTTCGATCCAGAAGGACTGGCCACTGAAGACAAACAACATAGATACCAAGGGCGTTGCAAGCCAAAAACCACAGAAAGCCTGAGGGTTATCATTACCGACCCCGAACTGCAAGCCTATAGGGATCATATGGCTATTCATGCAGTGATTTGCAAGTTTATTGGCTTTTGGCCCATAGAAAAAGCCTTATGCCAATGGATCAAGCAAAATTGGAAGCCGAAAGGAGATGTGAAACTCCACCTGGGGGCCAAAGGTTTTTCCACGGTTGTCTTCGCAAACCTTGAAGATAGAGACCATATATTTGATGGAGGCCTTTATTTCTATGCCTCTGTAGGCCTTTACATGAGACCCTGGAAACCAAATTTTGCACCAAAATAGGAAACATTCAAGCATGTTCCTCTGTGGATTCACCTATTTTCCCTCCCCATCGACTACTGGAGACTGGCAGCGTTGGAACAAATCGGCAACAAACTAGACACCTTCATCCAAGCTTCCGAAGCTACCCTCCAAAAAAGGTACACCTCTTGCGCTAGAATCTGTGTTGAAATGGACGTTTCAGGTGCTCTTCATGAAGGTCTATGGTTGGAATATAGAGATGAAGTCTTTTTCCAAGCCATAGACTATGAAAAAATACCCTTCAGATGCAGAAAATTCCATGAACACGGCCATCTGATCCAGGAATGTCCCCTGAACAGGCCCGTAGAGAAGGCTAAGGATCTCCCAAGCAAAAATCAGGATGGTTTCATCCAACCCATGGGCAGACATCGAACCAACAGAAGGAACCAACCGAAGATAGGAAACACCAACAAAGGGTATATGAATGCATTTGAGGTGCTTGGAGAGGAAACTGGTGCAGATGACGATACCCAAATACCAGCATCTGAGCAGGAAACCCCGTAAATGACCAATCAGAATGCCCAGATGCTGACTCCAATCTCGACTGATGACTTTTTCCTAGATCTAGGATTGAGAAAAGACGTAGAAGGGGACGAGTAAATGACATTAAGTGAAGTGGGCATAGAGGATGAGGACCTAAATGACACTCCAGAAAAAGAAGGAATGGACCTTAATACCATAGTTGAGCAATGGAGACAAAAAGGAGTGGATCACATTCCAGAGGAAGAGATTGACAATGTCAACTTCCTCTTCCTATCAAGGTAGGATGCAGCATTGAAAGGGCAGAAAAGGGGTCTGGGCGCGACAAAGGGATTAGGAATCAAGGCACAAAACCTACACCAAACACATTCTACTGCAAAACACAGGAAGAAACGTGGTAGAAGAACAAACAATGAAGCGCTCCATGAGCTCGGCCAAATGCTCACCAACTTGAGCAAGATGAAAGCCCTTGAGGCTTTCCCATTCTCCTCATAATACCTGTTTAAATATGAATATACTCTCATGGAATGCAAGAGGGCTAAACAGCCAAACCAAACAAAGATTATTGAAAAAGAAAGTCACAAAGGAAAATCCGGACATTGTTTTCCTGCATGAAACCAAATGCTTTAGGCTAAAGATGGAAGGGATAGGCAGGAGCCTAGGAAAGAGAATGGAGCACACGGAGGTAGAAGGTAATGTTCTGGAAGGGGGCTTAGCCATCTTTTGGAACCCCCACTCCCTACTCCTTCTAAACGTCGAGGCCTATAGATCTTTCATTTCCCTTGAAATGCAGATCCTGGGAGAAGCTGACACATACTTATTCACAAATGTTTACAGCCCCCAAAGGCTGGAAGATAAGCTTAAGGTGTTGGACAACCTATCCATGCTGCAATAAAGACACTCTAATCCTAAGGCCATCTATGGCGGTGATTTCAACATGATTACCTCTCTAGAGGAAAAGAAGGGAGGGCTTCGTACCCTAAACAGAGATGTTGAGGCCTTCATTTCTTTCAGCAGAACAACTAACCTGGTGGACATCCAACCCAAAAATGGCATATTCACTTGGAATAATAAGAGAGGAGGGGACAAGCTTATCGCATCTAGGCTTGAC
Organism: Pinus taeda; assembly: GCA_000404065.3. NCBI lineage: Eukaryota > Viridiplantae > Streptophyta > Pinopsida > Pinales > Pinaceae > Pinus > Pinus taeda. Next base: position 69,575 of record APFE031224832.1, on the reverse strand, counting down.
CGGTTTCTGATCTCGGATACCATTCTCCTTGAGGGAGTCACGGTGGAATCTAATATTATTGCATCTAGAGGATCGGATCATTGGCCCATCTCTTTGAATGCAACTATCTTTGGTACGCCTAGAAACAAAACTTTTCGCTTTGAAAAATTCTAGCTCAGTCATCCGACTTTCACCACCAACATCCAACTATGGTGGAATGAGAACTTGGATGTTAGAAGTACCAAAATGTTTCGGCTCCAAGCCAGATTGAAGCACCTAAAGGCAAAGCTACGAACATGGAACCAAGAGGTTTTTGGCAACATTTTTAAGGACAAACAAGCCCTGGAGGATCATATGGCTTTAACACACAACAACTGGATTAAGGGGGACGTCTCTCAGAACTCCATTAACACAAAGCATGACCTCCTGCAAAAGTGGAATGAGAGATGTCACCATGAAAAAACATTATGGAGACAAAAATCCTGTATACAATGGCTGAAAGAAGGGGAGAAAAACACCAATTTTTTATATCAATCAGCCATGGATTATAGATGCACTAATAAGATAACCAAGCTTACGAATGAATTGGGGACCACTTTTCAGTCTCATCAAGATATTGCCTCCATCCTCAGGAACCACTTCAGTCTTATTGCTATAGAACCAGACATCAACAGACAAGAGGCTATCAATGCAGTCATAACCTCTATTCCCAAACTGATCACAGAGGAGCAGAACAGATCCTTAGACCACCCGGTTACCCTTCTGGAGGTAGAAGAGGTAGTCAAAGACATGGCCAATGGCAAGGCTCCGGGACCAGATGGTTTTACCATTGACTTCTTCAAAGCATGTTGGGACATTGTGAAGCAGGACATATGGGCGGTGGTCGAGGACTCTAGAAGATCCTCCTCCATACTCAAATCCCTAAACTCCACTTTTATTGCCCTCATCCCCAAGGAAGAGGCTGCCTGCACACCTTCTAAATTTCGACCAATATCTCTCTGCAATGTGTTGTACAAGATCATCTCCAAAGTCATGGCCAACAAGTTAAATCCTATTCTCCTCTTAATTATCTCAGAAGAGCAGTCCGGTTATGTGGAAGGTCAGAAAATTATGGACAATGTCTTATTGGCACAGGAAATGATCCACACCCTTCAATCTCAGAAAAAGGCTAGAATGATCATTCAACTGGACCTCTCAAAATCTTATGATAAGGTCAGTTGGAATTATCTTGAAGCTGTGTTGGAAGCTTTTTTTTTTTCCCAGCGATGGATTAGATGGATTTTGGCCATGGTAAAATCTCCCAACTTCTCCATCTTGGTCAATGGCGCCCCTTCAGACCCCTTCTTCCCATCCAGAGGCATTCGTCAGGGTGATCCTATCTCCCCTTTCCTTTTTATTATCTTAATGGAAGGCCTATGTCACATCATTAAAATGGCTAAGGAAATAAATGTCATCAAAGGTCTCCAACCCTTGAATCATTATCCTGCAACCACTCATCAGTAATTTGTGGATGACACCATGCTGCATGGTACCCCTTCAGTCAAGGAAGCCCAAGGTTTAAAATCCATTTTGAACCTTTTCCACCAAGCATCTAATATGGATCTTAACCTAGATAAATCCTCTGGTTTTTTCTTCCACGCGCACTTGGCGGTCCAGAGGCACCTCACTAATATCCTAGGGTTCAAAAGACGCAGCCTTCCATCTAAATATCTTGGCATTCCTCTCACTGGAGGGCCTTGGAAGAAACTCCATTGGGAGCATTTTCTCTCCAGGCTAGAGGACAGGGGCAATTATTGGACCGACAAAGTCTTGAACTTTGCAGGAAGACTTGTAATGACTAAGGCAGCTCTTCAAGCCATTCCACACTATATGCTTTCTATTCTCCCAACTCCAAAAATGGTGCTCTAGAAAATTAGGAATATTCAAAGGGCCTTCCTTTGGTCAGGAAAAGCGGATAAACACAAATGGGCTCTTGTAGCCTAGGCTAAGTTATGCAAACCCAAAAACCTGGGGGGTTTAGGGCTGCAAGACCCGGGCACTGTCAACAAAGCTTGTGGAGCCAAGCTTTGGTGGCGCTGGATCAAGGAACCCCATACACCTTGGGCAAAACTATGGAAGGCCAAATATACCGAGAATTGGAGGACTGAGGATCTAATTAGAATAACAGATGCCCCTGAAGGTTCCCCTATTTGGAATTTGGCCAGGGCTAACAGAAACCTCATTCAGGATCACTGCTTTTGGGAATTCACAATGGCAACAAAGATTTATTCTAGGAGGATGCATGGAAATAGCTGCCTAAACTAGAAAACCCCAATTATCTCACCCTGCAAATATGGTTTCAAGAAACAGGCAAGATAAAATTCCATCAGTATTGGTCTGGAAATAACGAGAACCAACACTGGAGGAATTGGAACTTAGAGCCTCCCGCCCCGGAGGATGACATGATAAACCTCCTCAGCACCCTAATCTCCACTTTGGATAAGAGAATGATCCGGTACACTTAGGAGTAGGACCAACTCAGGTGGGGAAAACTTGATGGGGGAACCTTCAACCTCAAGGAGGCCAGAATGTATCTTGAACACAGGGACCTCGAAGACAAAGTAGCTTGGTACTCTAATGTCTGGGACAACACTCTTTGGCCAAAAATAAAGTCTTTTCTATGGCTTCTCGTGCATCACAAAATCATCACCTAGGAGAATTTAGTGAAAAGGGGCTTTATTGGGCCATCCAAATGCCCCCTCTTTGAAAAGGAGGAGGAAACGATGAACCACCTCCTTAACGATTGTGACTAGACTAATAATCTTTGGGATTGGATGAAGGAAATATTCAAACAAACAGACGGACACAGGGATTCTAGTCAAGACTCCATTGTGAATTGGCACACCAATTATTCCAGTTGTAATATGGTTAACACGCTTTGGAGGCTCTTCCCCAGTTTTATAGTCTGGACAACTTGGAAAGAGAGGAATAGATGAATTTTTCAAAAAGAAGCCAGACAGCTTGAAACCATCGAAATAGTAATAATGCAAAGTTTAAAAGAGATTGCCCTTACCAACTGCAAAGCTAAGCAGGCCAATTTTCTCACCCCTAATCATTCATGCATCCTACTATTGTTTGGCATGAATGGTCCGTCGGGTAACTGGGCTCAAGCAAACCACCCTCGGCCAGCTCCCTCCCCTTCGACCTAGCTGCCCCCCATCCTGGGGTTCTACAAATTGAATTTGATGGGGCCTCCAGGGGAAACCCTGGTCCTGCAGGGCTTGGAGGCATCATCTGTAATGACAGAGGAGAAATCCTTCACATTTTCTACAGAGCATTAGAGGAAGCCACCAACAATGAAGTAGAATTCGCAGCCCTGGAACAGGGGTTGCGCGTCCTCATCCGTCTGGGTAAAGGCTCTGTAATAGTGGAAGGAGATTCTCTCTTGGCCATCACTGCAGCAAGGAGAATGCAAAATGGCACGTGGCCGGAGAAAGTCACAAAGCACTGGAGATTAGCCATGGTCACAACACTCATTGTGAAACATCTCTCCTCCCTCAGCAGCATTGTTCTACAAGCAGTTAGGCGAAAGGCGAATGTCTTAGGGAACAGCCTTTCCAACCATACGATCGATCATCCGATGAAGATCATTGACACTTGTTGGCAAGACATCACAAGAAACGATCTTAGGAATCAGTGCACTCTCATCTTGAGGCAAGACCTTACCCGAGGATCGAGAGCAGATGACAGTTGCAAGATACGGCTCATCAGTAACTTATGTGGATTAACCATACACTTAATGCCAATCGAAGGTACCACTGGCAACAGTCCAATGGGTTACTTGAGGCAGGGTGGAAGATCACCCAAAAGGACGAAGGCTATCAAACGAGGAGTAAAATCTACAAAAAGAATGATCGGCACAGTCAACAAGAAGCAGATGCGGACACATGGCATTCAACCAGCAACCACAAGCATGGCAGAGTAATGGCTCTGGATCGAAATCATGAGAAGGCGCATGGAAATCCAAAAAAGATTTATTATGACAAGAATAACGGATATTAGAAGGCGGAGTGGGAGATCTCAATCCAGAACATTCAACCTCCAGCTATAACTAAGGTAATCGACCAGGTAACCGAGACATTGCATTCTCCTCACTCAATTCTTGGCAATCTAACCTCTATCAGGAAGCCTGCAGTCCCTTCAACCCACGCCAACACCTGCAACAACACAATGGCAAAGGAGGGCAGTCGTAATAAGTCTGCTAACCAGGTGTTGCACAAAACAATTATCACAATGAAATTTTGCAATCTGTGTGAGTCTATCACCACTCATACTTACCTCCTTTGCAAGTCTTAAACCTCAGTTCTTCATGTCAAGCTTTGAAAATAAGAGAAAGTCCTTAAAAATCTCTAAAACTCCGGTTCCGCACTTTCTCTTAGCATTACCTGCCGTCCCACACCTAATGGTCATGTCCCTGCACATCTGACCGCTCTGTCTCTGTGTAATGGGTGCGGACCCCTGTAAAAATAAAAAAGGCACAAGTACATTCTTGAAAACTCACTTTGAGTCATTTCTGGAAGCTTCTAGAAGGAACCTTGAGGTGGCAAGTTCGCTCCTTAAAGGGTCATGCATCCCATACCTTTAGGAGCTAACCCCTTGATGTGAGGAGCTTATCCCTTTGAAGGAGGACTCTATCCCTTCAATGGTGGACCTGTAACCTCCTTCCTTTGCACTATAAAATGAAGCATTGGGCTGGTTACTAAGGAGGTTGAAAGCTGAATATTTTTGAGGTGAAATGCTACTGGAACTTAGTCTTCCTAATTGAGCTTTTGAGAGGAAAGATTACATACCTTTTGATCTCATTTGGGAGAGAGGGAGGCTTGTTAAAGTAGAGGAAATTCCTGTTTGGACCCTGGGAAGAGCTTGTACAACATCAAGGCACCAAGGTTGTAGAGTTCTTCTATTTCAAAGTTAATACAATCAAGTTTATTTTTCTCAATAAGCTGTGTTTTATGGTTTATTTCATGGATTCCTTGATCACCATGATGGACATGATTTATTATATTAGCTATGCAGGTGTTATTTGATGTGTGCTTGTTTGTGGTTGCAAGTTCTCAAAAGAAAACTCTTTCGGATGGTCGAAGCGTGGCTGCCACAAACTAACATTGGACTTAAGGTAGGGTCTAAAACACCTCTTTAGTTTTTATTAATGAATCACAATATGTTTAGAGAAAGGTAGATTTGCTTGTCCTGCTTGTTGCTAGATATCTGTTGATACTAGGGAGATCAGTCTTGTCCGCAAAAACGATTTATCCGGCCAAATAATTGGTGACTTACTGGGGAAATGAATTTGGTTTTTTTATTTTCCTTTGTATTTGACTTGAGAAACTTGTTTTTGTTTCTGGTTTTTTCTTGTTGTGTGTGCGATTGGGTAGTTTTTAGGTTCTAGATTGTTTTTTTTTTCCGAAATTTTTGAGAGGACCGCATGTTCTGTTCGTAATACTGTGCGGGCAACTCCGCACTGTTCCTTTACTGCACAGAGCGGTACCGTATCTAGTCATACTGGAAGCCTGTGGACCCTATCAAAATTTTTGAAAAACCTAAAATGTTTTCGTCCAGTTAAGTTTAGGTTTCATTTACAGTTTTTAGTCTCTACCCAGATCTGCATGTGTCCTATCAAAAGTCTCTTGCAAGTAAATTCCATTGGTATTTTTGTTTTAGGTGATTTTCTAGAAGTTTTGCATGCCTGGATTGATTTTCGCTTGGTCTTTGTAATGACTCAGAGATTAGAAGCCTAAGAAACATTAGATCACCCTGGTCTCTTTTGTATTCTTGATGAGTCTGACCTGTTTGTGAAATTTGTCCTTTGCGAGAAATAGATGTAGTTTTCTCTTTGCAAATCATTGAATGAACTTGGTTATAAGTTTTGAAATTCATTTTTATAAAAGAAAACACATTTGGATGTTTTTTTATTGGTTTGTTTTTATGAATGAATTAATCCTTAGTTTACTAAATAGCTAAGTAAAACGTCCTCAAAAAGAAAATTGAAGCTTTTAATCAATTAGGTTTTTTGAAGTTTTTAGATCTCAAGAATAGTTTTTATAGTTTTTATTGTTTTCTTAGAACTTCTAAATCTCTTTTGAAAGAAATTGTTTTTTGTAGTTTTGAGTCTTGAAAAAGAAAAGGGATTTTTTGTGAGCTTTAATTAGTAGTCTCGTTTTGAGTTCTTATTGACAAAGACAAAAGATTTTCTTTTCATATACATGTTGAAGGAAAGATTTGTTTTCCAAAGAATTGCATTCTCAAACTCTTTCTTTTAGCTAGAAATTCATTGAAGGAAAAACGGATTGTTTATCATTTTAGGTGCATTTTTTAGTGTTTTTGGAGTCGAGTCTTCAAACCATCAAAGTTTCATCTCCATACCTATTGACTTAAGAAACAACCCATAAAAGTAACGTTTAATTAAAATTGATCTAGCAATATTTTTTATTTCTAGGGATTTTATCACCAACATAGCTTAGGCTAGTATCTTGGAGTAGGGATAATTAACTCTCCAAGATAGTTAAAACAAACAAGTAGCTGTATCTTGCAGTAGGAAATAAATCCAATTGTAATTGATATAATCCGGGAATCTCCTCTTAAAGGAGTCAATCACGAGATCATGTCCGAACCTTTGAGACAATCAAGTCTGTCTCATTGGGAAAGATAGCAGATTTGCGCGTATGAAAAATGGTAAACCTCGGATTAACCATTGTCGAGGAGCCTGGGGTCACTTGTTGGTAAATCTTGAATTGATCATGTCAAGAAGCCTTCAAGGGGATTGAGCTTTGTTACTCTGCCCTTGCGCATAGATCGGATCGTAGATTGTTCCCCTGTTGTATTTGTTATTGTTGGTAACCTTAGTGACCATAATCTTAAGATTCTTTCCTAAGGTGACGGTGAAGGACGGGTCTCACTATACCTGGAGTAGACGTCGACTAGGCTCACTTGGACTCTCTGGGAGGTTCTCTTCACTCAAGATGTTTTTGTGAAGAAACTTGTGCCAGTTTGTTTCATTAAGCAGGTTGTCGGGGTAACTGTTCCAACCGCCATTTCTGTATTGAATTCTGCGACGTTGGATTTCATCACCAACTAGTGTTTTTGGTACGGAAAGTTACTATTTGTGTGTGGTTTGAACTCTTGATTTTTTAGGCGTGTGATTCATTTGTTTGTTTCTTTAGAGACTTTAGGTGCTTTTATTGAAATTTTCTTTGCTTGCTGTGATTACTTTCATCATACACCCAGAGATTATTATTCTTGATCCATCATGTCGGGACAGTCATCTATGTTTTCACCGGAAACATTTTTATATGGTGGTCCTACTGTTCCTTTGGGGTACCAGTCACTTTCTGGTACTTTTTCAGGAGCAACTCCTCGACCGACTGAACATCAATTATCACCTGGTAATAATGGAACTAAAATGTTGAACGTAGAACAGATCTTTATGATGTCTAGCAGTTTTCCAAACCCTCAACCTCAAGGTAGTTAGTTACCACCTGGGGAGCAAGGTAGTTAGTTACCACCTGGGGGGCAAGGTAGTCAGTACCGCCTGGGGGGCAACCTCAACGTAGTCAATTATCGCCTGGGGGACAACCCTAAGGTAGTCAGTTTCCGCTTGGATGGCTACCTCAAGGTTTTCATCCTCCAGGATAGTACATACCCCAAGGTCAACCCCATATTCCTCAGGATGCTTTTCAACCCCAGATTCAATACATGCCTCAGGGTTATCAACCTCAAGGTCAGTACCCAATTTAAGGTCTCCAACCGCCTTCTGGTTAGCCATTTTTAGAAGGAATTGGAAATGTACCTCCTAATTATCAACCCTACATTCAACCAGGTTATGGTACTCCTTATGTTCAACCTTTTATGGGTTCCAGAATGAATATGGTGTGGGATCCATCTCAAACTCAACAGACTTTGCAATCTAATGTGCAATTATCTAATCAAGCTGGACAGCCTTTGGTTTCTGGTTCAACCCAGCAACCTGTCCAACCTATGGTTCAAACCTCTGCACCTAGTGTAGTTCATCAGCTTGGGCCTAGTTCACCTCGAACTCCGCCTCAAACTACTGCTACAACTACTGTAGTTTCTGTTCAATCTACCACACCTACTTCTGGAGTATCTGTAGCTCCGATTTCTACTATCCCTGCATCAGTGTCAACTCCTCAAGTCTCTGCACCCCAGTCAGGACCTACGGTTCAGACTTGGGTCTAGATGCCTGCAGGACAAATTGGTCCAAGTACAATTTCCATGAGTCAACTGTACCATGGACAGTATCAATCCGGTCCTACTATACAAAATCAAAATCCAGTTTATTAGTATCAACCATACCCTGGCTATACTTATCAGCAGCCTCAACAATCCCAGTTTGGTTTGGTTAATCCTGGTTTCCCGGGAGGTTCTAACATTCCTAATGCAAATCCGATTTCAGGTTATCCTGGATATCCTCCTCCTGGATCTGGTTTCATTACACAAGGTTTTCGTGAACCTAACCGTTAGTTACCATTTATTGCAACTTTAGATTTACCTGATTTGTCGCGCCTTACGAACGATTCAATTTATTATCTTCCGTATTGGCCGCCAATGCCTAATAGGTTTCCCAATGATATCCCAAAGTTTGAGGGTAAGTCAGGAGAGGATCTGTCAAATCATGTGATGACTTATCACCTCTGGTGTGCATCTAATTCCATTATAGATGATTCAATTTGCTTACGTCTTTTTCAAAAAACTCTGATTGGTCTTGCTGCCAAATGGTACATTGAGTTACCATGAGGCTCTTTTTATAATTTTAGTCAGTTAGCTAATTCTTGCTTAACTCATTTTCAGTTGCCTGTTAGATACGACAATGGCACAGACTTGTTAACTTCATTAAAACAATCTACGTCCACATATATTTCTGACCATATTCATGAATGGCGACGTAGAAGGCGTTTAGTGAAAGTTTTCATCCCGGATCAAATTTTAGCAGAATGGTTTGTTAAATCATTGTTACCTAAAATCACTGAGGATGTAGCTAAGGCAGGAGTTGTTACTGAAGAGCAAGTAATTGCTCAGGCTAAGTACCTTGACCTTGTTTATACGCAGTCAGGTACTTTACATGAAAAAATCCCTAATCTTCCCAAAACTACAGCTCCTTCTGGGTCTCATGCCGCTGACGGTCTGATTGGTTCAGTTAATTCTAAGAGCAAGAAGAAATATTCAAAGACTTCTTCTCCTACAACAACTTTACCTGATTCCCCGAAAGGAGACTCTTCCGCTGAAGTTTCTGCCGACGTCCATGTCATAGATTCATCTACGGCCAAATTCGGTAATAAAGAAAAGGGGAAAAATAAAAACAATCAAAATTCAAAAGAGAAAACAAATAAAAATGAATCTATTGATGAAAAATGAAAGCCTCGTTATCCTTTTTTCATCTACGACGAGGATCATTTTACTAAAGAATGCCCATATCAAATAGAGTTTTCAAAATTCGTTAAAGGTTCTCAAATGCCTACTGTCTTGAAGGATCCTTCTCCTACTCAAGATAGTAAAGCAGTTGCTTCTTCCTCCAATACCTCAGAAGAACCCATCATGATGATGTCTCATGTCATGATTGCGACACGATCGCAAGATTATGGTAGTAACAATCCTGTTGATGGTAAAGAAGCAGAATCTTCTAATTTAAACCCATCAACTTCAACTCCTCTTGTTTCTGATCCACCTCAGATCAAGAAACCCAATCTAGACTTAGTAACCAAACCGCCTGCTAAAGGTATATTTCGGAAATCATTTGCATGTGCTGCTCAGGATTATAACATTGTTGAAGACTTGGCCATTTCCCTTTCAGCAATGTTGGTTTTGGAAGTGTTGCAATCATGCCCAACACAACGTAAATTACTATTGTCTGCTATAGGAGATGTTGATATTCAGGATTCGAACCTTATAATCTTCGATTTAGAGGATAGTACACCTCGCCTACCTCATCAAATGGCTTTCCAGATTCCAGTGTTAGTAAAAAACAGACTTTGCTTTCGGACTGTGATTGATGAGGGAGCTTCTACATGTATTATGTCGATCCAGTGTTGGAGATCACTTGGTTCTCTGACACTCAATCAGTCCCTGACGATTCTAAAGGCTTTTGATGGCCGAGGGTTCCATCCTTTTGGTATTTTGGAAGATTTACCTACAGGGGTAGAAGGAAAAATTGTTAATCTATATGTGGAAGTGGTTGATGCCCCTCTAGATTACAACCTTCTCCTGGGTCGCAGTTGGTCTTATGCTATGACTGTTATTGTTTCATCGCTCTTTCGGCTTGTTAATTTTCCTCACAACGGAAAGATCGTAATGATATACCAACTGAGTTATTTCTCATCCGACCCAGCCTCTACTGATAGTGTTCAGCATGTCGGTAAAATTACTATCCCTTACCAAGATGTTGGAGTAGGTTTGATTAAAGATTTTGGTTTACTAGGAACTTTTTCCTTCCCTCCTTCTAACGTATCACCTTCTATTGTCAATATTCATATGATTTCATCGAACACCATTGCTTTTGATGATCCTCAAATTGTACTTTTCGATTCTAGGATGGATTCATTTCATGGTGTGATGCCTAGAGTCCCTTTGAAATTGCATATCAGGCTGTACAGTCGTTTTCTGATTCCTGACCAATTGCGAGGATAGTTTTCTCCCGTCTCAACCTCGTTCAAAAATGAAACTAGATGTCACGAGGATAGTTTGTTTCTGTCTCAACCTCGTTAAAAAACGAAACTGGATGTCATGAGAATAGTTCCCGTTCTTGTGTCAAGCTCGTTAAAAAATGAAATAAGGAGTCTTGAGCATAGTTCCTTGTCTTGTGTCAAGCTCGTTAAAAATGAATCAAGGATTATAGAGCATAGTTCCTTGTCTTGTGTCAAGCTCATTTGAAAAATGAAACAAGGGTTTAAAGGATAGTTCTTTTCTTGTGTCAACCTCATTAAAAAATGAAACAACTCCCTTTTCAAGTCGAGTCTTTTCAAGATCTTGAAAGTAAACCTTCATTTCATCCACCTGGTTGAATGCAATGAAGCTTGGGGGGCATGTACCTTGATTTGTGTCATTAAACTGGGGGCATGTGAACTTATAACAAGCATAGTTTTTCATTTCAAGCTTGTGTAAACATGAAACCGAATCGAAGCAGAGTTCTCTATGGTTCAAGCTTGTGTAGAAATGAACCCATACCCATTTTACATCTCGTGATTGCCGTCTTTATCCACTAAATTTTGTTAGATGAGCCTTGGTTGTTTTCATCCCATTGCCAACATCTCTTTGGCTGATCATATGCTTTCACTTGCTTGTTTTACCTTTCCTAAGGGACCGCAGTTATGAGTGGTTTTGTTAGCCAACCTCTTGACCATTACATGTTTTGAGCAGTTCCACCATTATCGGAACTAGTTTCTACCCTTTATACCACTCGTTCCTCTAGGACGAGTCCTCTTTAAGCTCTTTTCTGACTCGTAAAATATGAAAAGATTGCCGAGTTTTTCCCTTTTAAACTCGTTAAAATGGAATTAAAAGGACGGTCCACTTACAACTCTTTTTTGGCCGTATAAACATGAAAAGATTGCCAGACTTTTGTCGTTTTAAGTTCGATATTGGTTATAAAACGACATGTTTTCGATCACTTTTTTACTTTTTTAGATCGGAGCCACTAATTATGAAAAGTACTCCTTGATCGTAATGGTCAAGCGGTTCTCTCAAGTATCATTTTATACTTTTTCGGGCTTGGGGGACACAAATTTACGAAAAAGGACAACCATGGAGTTTTCTTAAGTTTTTCTTCTGACTCCCTAAAATTGAAAAACACTGAGTTTTTCCTATACTGGACTCGTTAAAATTCAACAGTAAATGACCTGTTCAATTTTAAATAAATAGGAACGGACCACTCCTTCTTAGGGTTCGAATTTTAAACTAAGTTGGACTCATCCGAAGGATGAGCTTATAATCAAGCAAATGTTATACTCCTCAAGCTTGTCAAAAATAAAGAGGTACTTGCCAGAAATGGTGAGGGAAAAGAGAGAAAAATGAACCTATTTGTTACACTTTGTGTTTTAGAAAAGCATTCAACCACTCTTGAACATGACACTTTTTGTTCACCTGGGTTGGGAAATCCTTTGCCTAACAGTTAATCAAACCATATTGAAAGTCTTCAGCCAGTTTCTGGGTATTAGCTCTGGGTCAATTGTCACCAAACCATCTACAGTGTCGTTATGTGTTCAAGAGGTCAGTTCAAATAAACCATTCATTTGCAAAATATCTGTCATCCATCTTGACCATCCCTGATTTAGTCCTTGCCAAATACATTTCTTCAAAACTTGATCTATGATTTCATGTTGTGGGCTTGCCTACGACGGATCACTTTCTATTGACTCCAACTCATTATCTAGAAAGATGATCTAGAAATCGTCAGTACCTTAGAATTTGCATGCCCTAATGGAATGTTTCTCGCCTTTGACAACAGGTTGCATCATTGACCTTCGATCAAAGGATTCTGTGACGTGTTCGACATCGACTCATCTATTCACATTTCATGGATTGTACTGAGTACTTTGAGGGCCATTGACATTATTGGTGGTTTCTCTCACACTTGTTAACAGTTCACATCATTGACTGGTAATCAAGTGGTTTCTACCATGTTCGACTTCGACACATTCATTCACATGGATAGAATCGTACTAGTTCGAGAAGCCAGAAATCAAGACCCTAGATCTAGTTTCCACCATCCAGGCTGCGAGGAATTTTGTTATTCATTATACAGTGGACTATTCATAAATAGATGGCTGCCCCCATACTATGTCTACATATGTCTATACTTGTGATGCATTACAAAATCATTCCTGTATTAGAGTAGTTTAGATAGTTTTCTAATTAATAATGATCTAAGTATGGGGATGCCTACCTCAGCGATGATATGTTCATATATATATATATATATATTTTGCATTGAATGTTTTTACAGGTTCCGACCGGGTTATCCACAGGAAGATCCTTGAAATGATAAAGTACTTCACTCTTCTTAGATGACAAAAACTATCCTCATCTATTAAAGACTTCGCACTTTAGGGGGCAATCTGTTGCACAAAATTTTTTTCACCATGACATTCTGCAATTTGTGTGAGTCTATCACCACTCATACTTACCTCCTTTGCAAGTCTTAAACCTCAGTTCTTCATGTCAAGCTTTGAAAATAAGATAAAGTCCTTAGAAATCTCTAGAATTCTGGTTCCGCACTTTCTCTTAGCATTACCTACCATCCCGCACCTAATGGTCATGTCCCCTGCGCACGTGACCGTTCTGTCTCTGTGTAATGGGTGTGGACCCCTGTAAAAGTCAAAAAGGCACAAGTACATTCTTAAAACTTACTTTGAGTCATTTCTGGAAGCTTCTAGAAGGAATCTTGAGGTGGCAAGTTCGCTCCTTAAAGGTTCATGCATCCCATACCTTTAGGAGCTAACCCCTTGATGTGAGGAGCTTATCCCTTTGAAGGAGGACTCTATCCCTTCAATGGTGGACCTGTAACCTCCTTCCTTTGCACTATAAAATGAAGCATTGGGCTGGTTACTAAGGAGGTTGAAAGTTGAATATTTTTGAGGTGAAACGCTGTTGGAACTTAGTCTTCCTAATTGAGCTTTTGAGAGGAAAGATTACATACCTTTTGATCTCATTTGGAAGAGAGTGAGGCTTGTCAAAGTAGAGGAAATTCTTGTTTGGACCCTGGGAAGAGCTTGTAGAATCAAGGCACCAAGGTTGTAAAGTTCTTTTATTTCAAAGTTAATACAATCAAGTTTATTTTTCTCAATAAGCTATGTTTTATGGTTTATTTCATGGATTCCTTGATCACCATGATGGACATTATTTATTATATTAGCTATGCAGGTGTTATTTGATGTGTGCTTGATTGTGATTGCAAGTTCTCAAAAGGAAACTCTTTCATACGGTTGAAGTGTGGCTGCCACAAACTAGCATTGGACTTAAGGTAGGGTCTAAAACACCTCTTTAGTTTTTATTAATGATCGCAATATGTTTAGAGAAAGGTATATTTGCTTGTCCTGCTTGTTGCTAGATATCTATTGATACTAGGGAGATCGGTCTTGTCCGCAAGAATGATTTATTCGGCCAACACCAGGACCTGGAAAAAGCCCGTGAGGCTTATAAGACCTCGGTTTCTAGGAAAGAGAAACGAAAAATTGCAGAGATTGAAGTTGCGGTCATCGAGGAAGAAGAAAAGCTGGACATTCAAGCAGTGAAGAAGGAAATAGACTGGATCGCGGACCCAGGCACCACAGACACCAGAGCCACGCAATTCGTAAGAACTCAAAGGGAAATGTGGCACATGAAAACCATGCTGGCCAAAATGCTCAACATGCAGGTAGAAGCTATAAAGGATATGCACCAAGCTGCTTCGCTCGTTTCAGCTGGAAACGTAGCAAGGTTAGATGCCATGGAGTTTAGCATTAGTGCTTTGACTCAGGAACTAAGAATGTTGTCGCATAATCTGGGAGCTCTCACCAGACTCCTCAAGCTCTCCACCCATCAGGGAACAAATATTATTTTTGACGTCCCGGCGGAGGAAACTGACACCAGCACGGTGAAGCGCCCCATTCCTCAAAGGATTTCAAAGCCAGATATAGTTACAACAATGACCACCCCAAGTAATACCAACAAGGATTATGTGGTATTAGAGCTGTAATAGCTTCAAGGCTCTTTGTTTTCTCTAAATGTCTCTTTCTATCTTAGTTTTTGAGGTCCTCCAAACCCTCTCTCGTTTTGTGTCCTATGTTAGGCAACCTTGCGTGGTTAGCCTCTGTTATGAAGTTGTAGGATCAGGTTCTGCTAGTCATTTTGGTCGAACAAGCTAGAAGTGCTTTCTATGTCTGTTTAGACAGACTTTTTGTATCTTATGTAATTTTGTGATATAATATACATCTGCTGATTTACAAAAAAAAATATCTTTGAATAACGTGGGCCAATAATAACCAACATGTATAATTTTGTGAGTTGTTGTATCACCTCCAAAATGTCCACCTTCTAGACCATCATATAGTTCCTGCAAGACCTTTTGTGCTTCAGTTTTTTCAAGGCATCTTAACAAAACCGAATCATAATTCCTTCTAAACAACACATCATCAATAATCTCGAATTATTTTTCTTTCAATCTTAAGGCATGTTTATTTTTGTAAGAGAGATTAGAAGGAGCATATCCATTTTTCAAATAATATAACAAATCCGCATA
Source organism: Pinus taeda (assembly GCA_000404065.3). Classification (NCBI taxonomy): domain Eukaryota; kingdom Viridiplantae; phylum Streptophyta; class Pinopsida; order Pinales; family Pinaceae; genus Pinus; species Pinus taeda. Next base: position 54,331 of record APFE031224832.1, on the reverse strand, counting down.
TTGAGATTCAGGGTTGATGATACTTATCTCATTGATTTCTTCAAAGTGTTGGAACCTTCATGTTCCTGAATATTAGAAGCTCCTACTAACAACCTACAAAAACCTTGGCCTTTCACAATTTTCATTTTTTTAATATCTAAATCATATTCTTGTAACGTTGTAACCTAGTTGGCCCTCTTCTCTCCCATTTCCCTTTGGACTAGTAATTGTCTCATTGTTGAGAATGGGACTATTACTTTTGTATGAGTCTTCAGGAGGAATGGCCTAAAGTGTTTAATAAAGTGGAACACTGTGAAGGCTTTTTTTTCTACTTCAGAATAATTAAGTTCAGCACCTTGCAGATTTGAATTGAAAAAAGATATGGGTGCTTCAACTCGCTGATCATTGATTTGTGTTAACATAGCTGCATAGGAAGTATCGGATGCTAAGGTATATAAAATAAAATGATTGAAAAAAATTGGAGTGTTTAATGCAAGAGAACTAATGATTGCTTGTTTGATTAAATCAAAAGCTTCCTTTTCTTTATGCCCCCATTTAAACACTGAATTTTTCTTAATCATGGTCTGTAATGGTAAAACAATCTGTGAAAAATTTGGAACAAATATTTTTACAAAATTTATTTGACCTAAGAATGATTGCATTGATTTTTTATTGTGTGGGAGAGGCATATGTAAATGCCATCTTTTGACACAATAAACCCCAAGAGTTTACCTTGATCAAGAGCAAAAAATGATTTCTTGGGATTTAATGAAATCCCATGCCTTGTACAACGTTCAAAGATTTGCTTCAAATCATGTAAATGATTTTCTCTTTTCTTGGAGAAGACAGTAATGTCATCCAAATAGACAACAACTGACTTATTAATCAAACCCTTGAATGCTATATCCATTGCTCTCTGGAAGTTAGCTCCAGCATTAATCAAACCGAAAGGTATTTTTTGGTAGGCATAAGTTCCCCACTTAGTTCTGAAAGTAGTCTTTAATCTATCCTCTGGATGCACCAATATTTGATTATATCCAGAAAAACCATCAAGAAAAGACATTAATTCAGAACCAGCGACTGAATGAAGAGTCTGTTCCATTGTTGGTAGCGAGAAGTTATCTTTTTGGCTAGCCTTATTAAGATTTCTGAAATCAAAGCAAATTCTAATGTCACCATTATTCTTTCTAACAGGTACTAAGTTAGAAACCTATTTCGAATGTCTAACTGGGAAAATAATCTTAGCTTTCAAGAGTTTATTCAACTCTGCTTTAATCTGACTTTCTAGATTCAGATGTATTTTCCTCAATTTTTGCTGCACTGGTTTCTCCTCAGAAATCATTGGAATTGTGTGTTGTGTTATCTCAAAATCAGATACCTGATAGGCTGCTGGTCAGGTTGACTCTAAGTAACTATTTCAAACCAAGCTTTTGACTAAGGCTTAGCCTCCTTAGCCTGAGAGGGCCCTCTCAAAAGGGTTATTGATTTTGATTAATGATAAGATGGCTAACTCTTGTGGTGTAACAACATAGACAAATATAATGGCTGGATAAACATTTCATAAGTTCCCATTGGGCCTATGGAGTCAATCATACTTCAGTAAACAATGACACTACCTTTGCATAGAAGTCAGGGAACTTAGCATTTAAATGTTCAGAATACAACTTACATAAAACCACAATTCACACATGCATACAGGAAGTCAGAGCACAATCAGTGAATTCTGAGTGATTATGCATCCATGCAACTGAAAAAAGACATTAAGGAAAGAACAAAACACATATTTTGAACATGACAAATCCTTCATGAATCCTGAGAAGAAAAGTAGATGCTTTGTATTACTAAAAATGGTCTTTACATAAGCTAAAACAGTGCTTCTGCTATCAAATTTCCAACCCTCATTACATTGCTGTCTCAGCTATATATAGAATCCTTATTCTAACTAATTCGAGTTTCCTCCTCCAGCATGAAGGGAATTTTAATAACTCGATCCTTATCTCTAATGACACCTATCAGCTATTTAACTGTCTATTAAATACAAATAACATGCTGACTGGAACTTTAAAAAAGTTCTAAATTAACTAGGACTCTAACTCTCTTTTCATGCCATAGTGGCTACTCCTCGTCCTTTGACACTTGGTCTTCTTTCAAATGGATAAGCTGGACATTTAAATATGCCATATTGGCCTTTGAATGCTGAATCCCTATCTACCCCGTGGTATTAGGAGATGTTCCCTGCTTCTCGGCTTCTGTTTTCCACGATTTGCTCGAACATGTAAAAACACCTTTCTGAGCCTTTAATAACCCAAGGTATGGAACGTTGCCACGTTTTAGATATGTTGTAGGCTGTAGTGATGGACAAGTGTCTCCTTTTCAAAAACTCCTGCTCATAATATCAAACTGTTTGTCTGCATTTAAATTATCACCTACAGCAGTTTCGTAGTGCGCTACGAAACTGCTGTTTTATTTAAAACAGTTTGCTTCTTGACCTGAGAACTTATATCACCCAATCATCGATTGCCAAAAATTTCCTTTGACGTTTCATATGTGTAGCAGGGATTTAAACATCTTCAAAACACTAAGATTAAGCAAAATTAACAAAAATTGGGGACAAAACCTTTCCTGAAGAGCGAATTCATTTATTAGGTAACCGGCTTAGCTCTGCCTTCAGGTCTTCAACGGCTTTCTTCAGTTGGTTAATCTCCTCTTCAGCTGCTTCTATTTGGCTTTTCATGGCTACCACGTAATCTCCTTGAGATGTGATGGTTGCTTTATTTGTGCTGCTCTTTTGCTGAGGTCGTGTCCCTTCCCCTGTTTCCTCTGTTTTGGGCAGTGCTTCCTGTACCTGCTGGAATTTTCTAGTCATAGGTCTTCTAGGTTTAAAAATGAATTCCTGAGCTGGCTCATCAAACTTAAGCGTTTTTGAGGCCTTGGTTTTCTTAACACTTTCCTGTGGTGACTGTGTCAAATCAATCTGAATTGGTTTGGACTGCTCTAATTCAATAGCCTGTAATAAATCATTTAGGCTTGCCTTAGACACAGGGCTCTCTTCGATAGCTATAGATTTACCCTTTTCTTTATTAATTTGGCTTCTTGTCCTTACCCTTGAGACTGCTTCAGATTTGCTTGGTTCAGGTACAGTCTTCTTACCCTGAGTCTTCTCCTTTGTTGATTTCTGAGGCTGTTCTTGAATGATTAATGGCTTCACTGGTTTTGGTAGCTGTGGCTTGGTTTTCTTTTTAGCCCTTACCTCCCTTTGAAGCTCAGCAATTGTAAACTCTCTGGCTGGTTGTGGAGTAAGACCAGTCTTACTTTGGAATCCAGCCATGAAGATAAAAGAACTCCAGTCTCTGCCTATCTTTTGGAGGGCATCTAAAACCAGCAACTTAATCAGACCATGATGAAATAAAGAGGTTTCACAATCCTCTTTCCTCAGTTGCACCTTATCACACATCTTACTTAAACTGCGAAATAAATAAAATGGAATGTCTATGGAGACTTTCCCGGTAAAATGCAAGAGCAGTTTAAAATGATAGGATAAACCTTATTGTACCTTCCTTCACAGGTCAAATACTCTGTATGCAGGTGAGAAGAAGAGCATAATGTTCCTTGAGATAAATACTGGGCACTGCTTTTGTGAAGTCCTTCATTTACATAACCTCTTTTAAGAACTCCTTACAAGGATTCTATCAAATTTAAAATTTTGAACCATTCTTCCTGTTCTCTTGGGATCTCGGTTACAGCAGCTATTGCTTCTGGAGAAACCGATATCTCTAACATGGCTACCTTTGAATTCAAACCAGTGAAATTAAAGCGCAAATTCTTTAGTTACCTGTGCATGCCCTCCTTGTAACTTTTTACAAAATCTCCAGCACCCGGCATCTTTAAACGCCTTCTTCACGCCTTCATCTCTCAACGTTATGTCCAGGCCTTCAGGTTCATTCCTTTGACATTTGCCGGATCTGTGCTCCTTTCTCGCCATTTTCACTTTGAAATCTTCACAGCCAAATTCTAACAGCTCCGGTCGAGATGGTGATACAACTCCTCTTTTTTATTCAGCCTCGCTTGTAATCAGGCTCGCTTGAACAGCCTCACTTGAAATTCAAATTGAAACATGATTGGTCACTCATGAAACACTCACGACCATTATTAAGGACTATGCACAGTAAAATCTCTTGGGAATGATATTTCCGTGCATATCAAAAATCTATTGGTGGAGTAGCGGAAAATGAACGTTCAGACATGATTCAAGAGGTACTCAAACTGACATGAGTGGATGCACATGTTGACTCACCTATGGACTTGACATTTCGGGAAAGATTCGCTGCGGAATGCACGAATCCATGATTTCGCAGTGCTGTTAGTTATATTTTTTAATGATGCGCTGCGAAACTGCTTAATCATTACGTGCTGCGAAACTGCTAGACTATGATTGCGCTGCGAAATGGGCAAATAAGACTGTGTTGCAGAATCACTAAAAGACACAGTGACTTGGCATAGACAAGACATGACTATGGAATAATGATGAGTGGGGGAAAGCCAATAGGAGAGGAGTGTGATTTAGGCCAAAAAAACCTTTAAAACTCCGAATCCTAAGTGAGACAAATAAAAATGAAACCAGCTTAAACATAGACCTTTGTCATCAAACATAAGGCATGTAACTATATGCATCAAACTTTTAGTTCTAAGTGATAACAAGGTGAATGGTAGTCACTTGAAGCCATACACTGGTGATCCAGCGATGTGACTATATGAAAGTAGCACAGTCTTAGCGCTCCAAGTAGCTGAAAGGAGGCCTGGGACTATAAAATACTCTGCCCGAGAACCGTGCAATGTCAGGACTGCGCGCAGTATTGAAGTGTCACAGGGTCCACAACATCACAAAGATAGCTACGTTGGCACGTAGGTCTGCTGGAAAGTGATTGTTAAAATCACTATTCACAATTCGATGGTTGGTTTGATTCCAAATGGAGTGGGCGACAAGCATTTTAGGCGAACTTTATGGGCTATATTCTTGAAAATATGCTGCCAATCTAGCATTAATGGACCGAATGTGGGGGGGAACGGTCGAATTCAAATTCAAAATGCGCTATAAATTACAAGAGGCTGTCCAAAAAACAACACTTGGCAATTTGAGAAATGAGTTGTTGTGTGCTCGAGTATTCATGAACCAAGACTTATTCGAGACTCTGAAAGTGAATTCCTTGTTTGAGAAACTACCAGAGACATTGAAAGAACTATGGAGTAGCACTGTGTCAGCACCAGAAGAAGCCATGGACATAGGAGTAGTGACAACCGAGGAAGCCGTGTAGGAAATTGTGGAAGTGGAAGCCCCAAAGAGCATCGAAATAATTGTTGAGGTCCCTAAATCACCATGAACATTGAGACCCAAGAAGGATAAGTAGGTCATGATCCCAGTGCGTTTCTCACCCCGAAATCCACTAGGGACCAAGCTCACATTGCAAGAAAAGGGGAAGGCCATTAATCTAGAGGATAATGAGGAGGAAGAGTTTGAAGAAATCCTGGTGGAGGAGGAGGATGTAGAGATGGGCGTTGAAACCCAGGGTATGGACCCTATTACCTAGTTACCTGAATATGTTCCTCTGCGAAAGGGTAAACCAAGGTGCTGAAGGATATAGATGAGAGCAAGAGCTCTCTGAAAACGCTGCTACTCCCAAACGATATTATTTTTGAGGAAGCGCACTTGGGATGGGTTCCCGTGTTGAAATTTGAAGATTGGGACCTTGTAGACCACGAGAAGTTCCTGCATTTAGCAATTGTGAAGCTAATGCGCTAGAAGATGGATGTGAAGGTTAGAATGATTGAATTGGAGGCACGCAAATGGCTTAGAGGTGTCAAGAAAGTAGGGTTGCTAAAATTGCTTTGGGTACCGCATTACCACCGCACCCCGGTGACCATTTTCATCATTAGGTAGTTGCTCTGCTTGGTGCATGATGGGTGCTTATGGCTGAAGGAGCCCATCCCCATCACACACCATATGATTCATTGAATTACACAGCTACCTTACTCATGAGAGGATCCAACAAACATTTCAGAGGGAAAAGATGGCGAGTTGGCCCTCACAGAAGCGATGAAGAAGAAGTTCAAGCTGGAGAAGAAGAAGCGAGGGTACGCCATCTCCAGCATCAATAACCCTGTAGTCAAGGTTACGACACAAATATTGGCAGGGAAGGTGATGCGAAAGTGATGCGTGGATGAGGTGCCCGCTCTAGTGGTTGCATTAGCGGCTCAATGCGCAGAAGGAGTCTAGTTCAACTTGGAAAACTATCTATGCAGTGAGTTCCTTGTGAACTACCGTGAGGCACAAGAGCAGGGAAAAACATTTCACTATATATGGCTCATGTTGTTGATCATATTGGTGGCATGGGAGCTACCCAAAGATAGCCAATTCCCTTTAGTTGCACCAGACCTTCCAGAGGCAGTGAAGTACGCTTCCTATGGGCAACCAAGGATGCGAAGCAGATCAGAGAAAGAAAGATATTTTGGGTGCTAATGGAGATGAACATCTGGATGGGGATCAATCACAAGCTGTGGTTATTTTCCAAAGTATATAATAGTTTTCAGAGATTTGTAGAGTTCAAAGAATATTTCCACCATGTCTTCATCAGGGTGCGGAAGGACCCTACAAAGACGTGGCATGATCTACTGCATTTGGTGACTTGCGATGTGATATTCGTAGTCCTTGAGTCTTGGCCACCGGAGTGGCGATCTCGAGCTAGCTTTGCGGTGGAAATAGAGAAGTCCGCCACGCAGTGCAAGAAGGAAGAGACAAAACTCTGGATGGCGCAGCTAGTGGAAAAGCGCAAGAAAGAATAAGCAGCGGCTAAGGCCCAGGCAGCGCGCAACGCTGCGAAGTTGGCAGAGAAACAAAGGACAACAGATGAAGAGCGTGAAGGACGAAAGTCACCTTTTCCTGAACTAGAGATAGACATATAATAGGGTGGCATGGACTCACAGATGACATCCACCAAAATCAAGCAGATAGTGCTGCGAAAGAAGACAAAAGCCTCAAAGACTTCTTTCGACCCAATCACCCTCATTGAGGGGGATTTACACGATATTGACGAAACAGTGAGGGATGTCACCGTGGAGGCCCTCCAATAATTTGAAGAACAAAAGCAGCTGGTATTGGGGACCCTTCGGACAGAGTTACAAGTGTTGCAGGTTCACACTCCACAGGTTGGCGCATTGTCCACTAGCATCGTAGTCGACACTTCAGCTGCCGAGGAAATGTTGCGTGCCAGGGTGACCAACACAATAGTGCTACTAGATGGGGCACTTACTACAGAGAAGGAGGCTGATAGACCTACGGTGAGATTTTTGAAAGGGGTAGGGTTGAGCATGGCTGCACTCCCTCAGGAGACACTCTACCTCTTATAGGATGGAGTCACTGCAGAACTTTGAGTCAGGGAGAGTTGCGCATTGGAGGTGATGAGTGAGCAGTGCATCAACATTGAACAATTGGGCCTACCGTGAAATGAGGCAGTTGAGTAGAATTAATATATTATGCAGGTGATAGAGGAATCCTACCAAATGGTCTCATAGTTGGACATTTAGGCAGAGGAACTGGTGGAGGCACGCGTCCGTAGGTTATCCATAGGGGTGCGCGACGCAAGAGCAGAAATAGCCAAGGTTGAGCTAGAGTTAAACTCGCAGATCGTAGAACTACAGTTGAAGGCTTAGCGTTCAACTCTGCTGGAGATTAAGGAACAATGTACCATCATGATTACGACAATGATCACGACGGTTGACAGTGCAATGAAAGACTTCATGAAGCTGTTAGAACAATCATTCGAGGTCCTAACCACTCTGGTGGAGGACCTGAATGTAGAGTGCTTAGAGATAGAGGCGTGCAAGCTACAACAGAGGTATAACGAGGTAAAAGGATTGTGCAGATAGTTTCCCTTACATAAAGGCTTGCACAGATGCAGCAGGTAAAGACGCTCAAGGAAGACGTGGAGGCCACTTGACATAAAGAAGTGGTCTTGAAAGCGCACCTACAACCATGTATGAGGAATATATAATTATAGCCTCCGTTGAAGTAAAGCTCGTACAATTGCAGGCAACTCAGGAGAGGATTTAGGGTAGCAGTTCAACAATAGCGTTCACTGAACAACACGGGGAGGAAGTCCAGCGAGCAGCCACTCAGTGCGCTACCGAAATTGCAGTGATCCAAACAAATCTGGGAGGTCTTCATGCTAAGATCTCTAGACCTACAAAGTGACTTGAGGGTGAGTCATGATGTTTGTGTTGGGGGTTTGTTGGGCACAGGATCCCCCAAGGGTAGTTTTGGCGCTTAGAGCCCATATTTGGTTGTAATTCCAATGTAAAGACTCCTTATTTTGTGGGCACGGAGTTCGTAGTTGTTAAAGAGTCATAGGGTTGTCCACCCTTATTTTGATAATGTAGTGTCAGCTGTAGAATATCTACCCATGGTCTACAGACCATGGGATTGTATAAATAGAGCTAAGCTCTAAGTAGTTAGGGAGACAATGTCTAAGTAATGAAGGTGTATGCGAGATAGCTTTGAAGTGTAAGTCTATTTTTCGATTGTAGCTTAGGTAGAGGCTTTGCAGCTGGGTGCACAAAAGCCTAGTAGTTCGCAGCTGATTGTGCAAGGTGAGTCGAGTCTATAACCGTCGGGAATCATTAATAAAGAGAAGTTTTCTATCAGTATACGTATTTATTTGTTTGTGAATCTGTTATATTGGGTATGAATTTTGCTTCTAATGCTTATATGATGCACGAATGTGTATAGATATATTGGTTAAGTGAATGCAAGTAAGAACAACTGTTTACATGAAGCTAACTAAGATATGCTAATAAGATAAGTAAGATACTTAACCTAGGTTGGGAAATAGCACAGTTTGCTACCCTAGCAGCGCGAAAGGAGTTCAGCCCTTGGGTAGGGTGGCACAAAAGCTGAGTGTAACATTTCGTGAAGGTACTTAAGGGTAGAACATAATACGAAGCAACCTACATGAAGGTAGGTATAGTTGCAATAAACCGACATCACAACCATCTCAAGGGTGCGGAAACTTGGTTCCAGCATTCCCCCATACTGCTTCGGGTGAGACTTTAGTCTGCGCTCCATGGGATGATGCCAAAAGGGTCAGTAATGCAGGGATTTGTTTGGCTAACTAACGTTGAACCTGGGTTAGGCCTCCTTAAGCCAACAATGCCTATAAGATTGAGGTAAATGTGGGGTTGCATAGTAGAAAACTAAATGGAGTATGGAGAATTTTGGAAGGGGGAAAATACCCAAAAATGGAAAAGGGCGTGAAACAATTGTTTACTAAGGGATTTAGCCATACATAGAGAGATGACAGAGACCCAAATTTAAATAGCAATAGATTCACAAGTAAAATGTTAGCATTTCCGAGTGGAAATATTGTTGGGACGTTTTGAGTGAATGTGTTGTGTTTTTGGCTCTCTAAAACTTAATTTTGTATGCCAAATAATAGAAAGTATCTCTTGAACTTAGCTAAGTAGAGGGGGTCATGAATTAATATGTGCTAGGTGAGCATGATAAGAAATTGGTAAGGAGATTGATGAGGGCTTGCAGAGTAATGAAGGGAATTTAATATTATTGTGCCCACCAACTTAGAGGCATACAAAATTTATGGGGACTACAAGCTTAGCGGGTACAAAAGCTCTCTAATTTTTTCATGGTAGTGAAGGAGAGTTGCTTTCACCCAACCCATTTGTTGAAAATGCAACAAGAAAATCCAAATTTAATTTTATCCTTGAATTAAATTAGGAATAAAATTGTAATTCCACATCACAAGACAACTTTGACGAGTTAACTAAGTTAAATTGACTTAGTTGTATCAGTTAATTTGATTTGAGGGTCTAACTTGAGTCATGTAGAGTATATCCTACATTATAGAAGCCTTGGTTGAGTTTATTTTGAGATGTAATTAATTAATTCAGTTTAACTGAGTTAAAGTAAGTTAAACTAGTTCAAACTGATGGAGTAACTAGTAGGAGGTCAAATAGTGGGGTGTTTCTTCATGTGTTCAACTAGTTAACTAATGATTCACTCATAAATAACTCATGCATGTCAAATCTGAGTGTTACCTAATTGATATTGGAGTTCAAGGACAATGTAATATCATTTGTATAATCATACAAATTGTACAGGTGGTGCATGGAGTTAGAGGAAGGCGTATGAGGATTGCGTTATTCATATTGAAGAATTTCCCTAATTAATAGGGGGCTAATTCTAAAGGAAACAACACAAGGAAATAGGGACTTGGGCAAGCATAAAATTGGTTAAGTATTGGCCTAGGCTTGTCTATGAAGCAGTGAGACAGATAGAGATAATGTAGAGGTTGCTCGGGCTTGAGAAAATCATTGTAATCTTCTCATATTTTTTGACTAATGAAATACACACAGTAGCAGGGGCTTTTACCTGTGGCTTTCCCAAGGAAATCATTGTGTAATGTGTTGATTAAATTATTTCTCTTCAATTATTTATGATTTCATGATCATTTAATTGTTTCCGTTAATGAGTATAATAGATTCAAGTCTATTGTTTTAGTAAATTATAATTAGTAGTTTGAATCTACAAGGAATTTCTACATTGCAACAAAGATGAAATCACTCTAGAAGAAGTGTTGGAAGACAACAAGTTGAAGATATTCCTAAGTCTCCAACAACTGATGCTCAAGATCTAGAAGAGTGGAGGAAATGTGTTACAGAGGCAAGAAGGATCATACTATAATGAATTTGAGATCATATTGCCTTGAACCTCCATGGGAAGAAGACTCCATATGAAATGTGGAAAGCCTTGACAGACCTATCTCATAACGATAGAGACAACGAGAAGTTGGCACTGAAGGACAAGCTCAGGAAAATCAAGATGGAGAAGGGAGACACAATACCAAAGTACTTGACCAATTTGATCAAATGTAGGGGTGAGCATAGAAGTGTTTTTGTTATAGTTGCTGAAGATGATTTGGTCAACCTAGCACTTCTAGGCCTTCCTAAGAGCTGGAAAAGCTACTAGGATTCAGTAAATGGGAGGGAAAAGCTACTAGAGTGGGAGCGGTTGTGGTCCGACTTGGTGCAAGAAGAGATTCAGTGGAACACTAGAGATGGATCCTCATCCAAGAATGATGATGTGGAGAACTGTGCCTCGGATGGAAAGGCAAAGAAAGGGAAAGGGAATTCATCCCATTCCAAATTAGATTCTAATCAAGCAGGAAAGAAGAAGGACTTGTTGAATATTAAATGTTTTCACTGTCATGAGTTGGGACACTATTTTGCAAAGTGTCCACACAAAAATATCTGTAAGAATCCCTCAGGACGAGCGACAGGTGAAGCTCTTGCTTCAAAATTTGAATTGGATTTCACCCTCATCGCTTGCAAGGTGACATCAATGATGGGTAGTGTGTGGTATTTGGATAGTGGAGCCTCATTCCATATGACCGGAAACAAAGAATTTTTTAGTGACTTGGAGGAGAAGGACCTCCATATGCACATCGAAATGGGAGATGATGGAAGGTATAGTGCAATCGACATCGGTACTATTACTTTTAGAGGGAATCTGGTTCTCCTCTCACATTAAAAAATGTCATGTATGTTTCAGGTCTGAAGAAGAATTTGGTTTTTAGTTGCTATGTTGGAGGACCGTGGCTACGATGTGATATTTAGAAAAGGAAATGATTTCCTTCGTCACACAGCCTCAAGACAAGTGAAGTAGATTGGCGTTTGGGTGAAGAACCTTTACAAATTGGATGTAGAAGATTTTTCTTCTTTGAGCACAAAAGCAGAGAAGGTGTAGAGCCAAGACATCGATGAATTGTGGCATAGAAGATTGGGTCAATTGCACCACAAAGATTTGTAGATCATGCAACATATTTCTACAGGACTTCCCAAAGGTGCACTAGAGCAAAGATATACATGCAGAGGGTGTGCATTAGGGAAGTACACCAAAGCCACCTTTCACTATAAGGAAAATCGAGCACAAGAGATCCTTGAAAGAGTTTTCTCAAATGTGTGTGGACCATTCTCGATAGCCTCCATGACTAGGCATAGGTACTATGTAATATTTGTAGATGATTTCTCACGTAAGTGCTGAATTTTCTTCATGCAGAAGAAATATTATATATTCTCTAAATTTTTTGAATTTAAAGCACTTGTTTAGAAAGACACTGGTAGGAAAGTGAAGGATCTTAGGAGCGATAATAATGGATAATATGTGTCGAATGAATTCAAGAAATTTTATCCATCAAAAGGTATTCAATGAGAATTAATAGCACCCCATAACCCACAACAAAATGGGGTGGATGAAAGGAAGAACTGAAGTATTGTGGGAGCTGCATGACCAATGTTACATGATCAGGGCTTACTATTGCACTTGTGGGCTGAAGCATGCAAAACAATTGTATATGTGCATAACATGAGTCCTCATTGAATTCTCAGGATGAGTACACCAAAAGAAGATTTTTCATGTAAGAAACCAGATGTGGCACACTTTAGGAGCTTTGGTTCACCAGTTTACTATCATGTTACCAAGGATGCAAGGAAAAATATAGAGCCAACGACTGAGTTGGGAATATTTTTTGGGTACACTGATACACCTCACAACTATTGGGTGTACTTTCCATCTCAGAGGATGATAGTGGTTCGTAGAGATGTGAAGTTTGATGAAGAGAATGCCATGAGATGTTCCCTTGAGAGTGAACTTTAGTTGCATGCAGATGATGAGCTTTTAGATCCAAAGGAAAAACCTCAGGATGATGTGGAGCAGCCACATGTAGAGGAGCAAAGAGTGGAAGCACCCACTCATGCAGAGACTTCCATAGATGGAAGGAAGCGCACTAGAGAAGCTGACAGATTGATGCATGATGCTAGAGAGAATGTGGGAGCACCCACATCACAAGGCAGGTAGAGGAGGTCACCAGATCAGTACACTCGATACATGACTTTGATGAGCTAGAGTGTAGATAATTATCCATCCTCATTCGAGGAAGTAATGAAACAACTAGGACAGATTGATGCCATGGTAGAGGATTATGACTCCATTAGTAGAAACATTGTTTGGGAAGTGGTCCTAACACCAACAGATAAGTTATTGGTGAGTTCCAGATGGATTTACAAGGTAAAGAAAGAAATAAATGGGAGTGTGGAGAACAAGGCCATATTTGTGGCCAGAGGGTTCTCTTAGGTGGAGGGAATTGATGACAAGGAGACCTCTGCTCTAGTAGTAAGGTACTCTTCAATCATACCTGTTCTAGCACTTCCAATGCAAATGGGATGGAAGATACATCATATGGATGTGAATACAACATTCCTCATTGGAGTGATTGAGGAAGAGGTGTATAATGGGCAACTAGAAGGATTTGAGACATTCAACATAGAGTCACAAGTTTCAGACTCAAGCGAGCAATGTATGGATTAAAACAAGCACTCTGTGCTTGGTACACTAGGATCGACAACTATTTCACTAGGTTGGGCTTCACAAAAAATGAAGTAGATACAAACCTTTACCATATTGTGGTTGAAAGTAAATTATCGATTATAGTATTATATGTCAATGATTTAATTCTAATAGGTGATGAGAAGCTGGTAAAATATTTCAAATAGGATCTTGCAAGAGAATTCAAAATGAAGGACCTAGGGTTTATGCATTATTTCCTTGGAATGGAAGTATGGCAAGGAGATGAGGAACCAATTGTCTCTCAGGCTAAGTATGCCAATGGGATATTGAAAAGGGCCACATGGAGAGCAACAATCCCATGGATACTCATATAGCATGAAATTGGAGGAAGGAATATGTTACTTCAAGTGAAGTAGTGGAGGATACTATTTATAGGCAGCTTGTTTGTTCACTTATGTATTTGATGAACACACGACCGAACATATGTTTTGCAGTTAACCAAATTAGTCAAGCAATGGTTAAGCCAACCAAACTCTATTGGAAGACAACTAAACATGTGTTGAGATACCTCAGACGCACCACTCAGTTTGGTCTTTGGTACACACAGGTAGAGGGAGTGAAGCTTCAAGGCTTCATAGATGAAAATTTGGGGGGGATTCCATTTGAAAGGAAGAGCACATCAAGGGGAATATTCAGTATTGGGTCAACAATAGTTTCTTGGTACAACAAGAAGCATAGATCAGTTGCATTTAGTTCAGAAGAAGCAAAATAAATGGCTTCTAGTGAAGCAAATTGTGAGGCTATCTGGATGAGGAAGATCCTTGTTGGGTTATTTAGCCAGTAGATGGATCCTACAATGATTTACTATGACTATTAGAGTTGTATCAAACTCTATGAGAATCTTGTTTTTCATGATCAGTCCAAGCATATCAACATTCGATATCACCATCTATGAGATTGTGTGCAGAGGAGAATCATGTTGTTGGAGTACATTCCTACAAAGGAACAAGATGCAAACATCTTGACTAAGGCACTGTCAAGAGGAAAATTTGAGTTCCATAGAGGCAGGATTGGGGTATCTGATAATCCCTTTCTTATTGAGAGAGAGTGTTGAAAATGGAACAAGAAAATCATAATTTAATTATTTCCTTGAATTAAATTAGGAATAAATATGCAATTCCACATCACAAGACAAATTGTACGAGTTAACTAAGTTAAATTGACTTAGTTGGCCTAGTTAATTTGACTTGAGGGTCTAACTTGAGTCATGTAGAGTGTCCCTACATTATAGGATCCCTAGTTGAATTTATTTTGAGTTTTAATTAATTAATTCAGTTTAACTGAGTTAAGGTCATTTAAAATAGTTCCAACTAATGGAGGAACTAGTAGGTGGTCAAACAGTGGGGTGTTTCTTCATGTGTTCAACCAATTAACTAATGATTCACTCATAATGACTCATGCATGTCAGATATGAGAGATCCAGTTGAGATTTGAGTGCACTATCAATTGTATAATCTTCCAAATTGTAGAGGTGGTGCCTGCAGTCAGAGGAAAGCTTATGCGGATTGTACAATTCATGTTGAAAAATTTCCCTAATTAATAGGGGGTAATTCCCAAGGAAACAATGCAAGGAAATAATAACTTAGGAAATAAGAAAATTGGTTAAGCATTGGCCTAGGCCTATCTAGGAAGCAGTGAGACAGATAGAGATAGTGTAGAGGTTGCTCGGGCTTGAGAAAAGAATTGTGATCTTCTCATATTTTCTGACTAATGAAATATACATAGTAGCAGGGGTTTTTAGCTGTGGCTTTCCCAAGGAAATAATTGTGTAATGTGTTGATTGAATTATTTCTCTTGAATTATTTATGATTTCATGATCATTTAGTTGTTTCCAATGATGAGTAGAATATATTCAAGTCTATTGTTTTAGTAAATTTCAATTAGCAAGTTGAATCTACAAGGAATTTCTACACCATTTAGCAATGACATATCAATTTTCCCCTTGCAGTATCATGGTTAGGCTAAGTGGTGGCTAGCTATCGAAATTTAATGCAAAGTTGAGCCTATGGTTGGGTGGAAAAGTCTCCTTCCCAATTTTATTGCCAAAAAAACTAGCTTTTAGATTAGTGCATATGTGTTTTAATTGGAAATGTGATTATTAATTTGTTTACATGAAAGTGATGATTATGCAAATGTGTGAGTAAAGGTGGTTACTTGTTGTGTGCTAAAATTGGTTAATGAAATTACATATGTGGTTGTAGCCTAAAATATTGAAACAAAAATTGAGAATAGAGGATTTTTGCGTCCTATTCACATGTTTCCCTTGGATATAGGGTTTTAAAAATCCTCATGAATGAGAATGTATATTTGGAAATGTTGAGAAAACTTTTTCCTTTAAGTTTCTTGAACAACCTTGATGGTTGGATGGTAGTGAAAGACTACGAGTGGATCTATAATATGAGTGTTGGGCTTGATTTATCCATGCAAAGGATTTTTGGAAATGTTTCTATAGGAAGGTTGTCCAAATGGATTTAGGAATCTCAATCCAAGAGTAAAATCCTAATTTTTTACTACATAAGAAAAGTATTCATAGAACATCTAAGGGAAATTGATATAATTTTCTTTGAAGAATCCATCATCTTGTGAAATATGTTTGAAGAGATGAAATGAAGGCCTTGGATCCTTATATATATGTCATTTGCTATGATTACCCTTGTGGGGATAGTTATGGTGTTTATATAGTTGGAATTTATTTTGATCAAGGGTTAATGAAACTTAAAATTCTTCTTTGCAAAGGTATTTTCAAGATTGGCTAGACTTAAAGAAATTTGGCCCTGATGGCCTTACATAAATTCAATTGATGAAGTTTGGTTATTGGTTTTAATGCATAAAATCCAAACATTTTATTTTTCATTGTGTCTCTTCATCAACTTGGGTAAGTTCTCAGTTTTGTGTGGCCTGAGTCATTTGAATAATGTGGAAATAAAACTCACCTTATATATATAAATCTGCATGTATGTATGTATGTAGAGTGAAAACATACCAATATATCACCCTAATATATTTATAAGCCAAGAGTAGCATGAAAACTAGAGTATTGATAATTATGAGTAAGAATTTGATTATTTACCAAAATTTAATGAATTCTTGAAGTAACTTACTTATATGGAAGTAATAATTTATTTATATATTATTCATACAAACTATTATGTCATGCATGAAGGTTAGGGTTTGGCAAATTCTGAGTAAGACTTAGCCATTATTGAAATTTAAGACACTTATTGCAGAGGATGGACTTCTCTTAAATTACAGTTTCCTCAAAGGAATTAATTCTTCTGGAGTTTGTAAAAATCCTTCCCTAATTGGCTTAAGTAGTGGTAAGTCTCCCTTGGAAAATTTTGCATTATTGGAAATCGAGTGTTTGGTCAATGAACATACATTGGAAATCTTCTATCTTCTTTCTAAAACCCAATGAAGTAATGAACAATCCATGAAATGCATGATATAATCATATGGTACAATTATAATTTTTTCGGAAGACCAAAGAATTCGTTGACACTTTGGTATTTCCATCAACTTTTTGGTAATCTGTCTGACACTTAGGTACAAATTCCACATCACTAATAAAAATTGAGCCAATTTTTTATGCCCCTTTTCCATTCTTACCACGACGTTTCATCACTGTAATAAAAAAATGAGGTTTTACTAAATGTGGAACATGGTACATTCATATTATTGAAAATTTTCAAATTTGTCAGTAAACTGACGACAGGACGATCTTTTGTTGTTGAGCGATCGAACGACAATGGTGTTGGTCTAATGTTGAAAGCGTACATACTAACAAAAGTATGAGTCACTCTACTGATAACCTTAGAAATCCCCATGGATCAACTTGTGTTGGTCTACCAACATCACCGGACATAGGAGTCCAAATACTGATAACGATATATTGGTGACCACAAACATCTTGCGATGAATTTTCTATATCAACCATCCTTCTCATGCGACAATTATACGTTCCCTATCATTGTATGACCAGCACTTATATGAGTTAGTCATCATCGAAATATCAACGAGGTGGAGTTTAAAAAAAATAAATTAAAAATATCTTTCACTACCTTTTCACATCTATAAGTTCCTGCACTTCTTCACTCATATTCATATTTGGCTTATCACAATTTCCACACTGTGTCAATAATAACTCTAATACCTAAACTAATTGATTTTTTAACAAATCCATGAGATGAAAGTAGGATTCAAAGAGAAAATCAAAATACAAAATTTATTAACATTAAAAATTTAAATTTAATCTATTACTTTTTAACTTCAAAAACTAAGGCAACTTCTTCTTTGATGGAGTAACATAATAACTAGAAATTTTACCTCAGTGGAAACAATAAATTCTCTGTTTTCACAAAATACATGACAAACCTCAAGAGAATCAATGTTTGGGTGCGTGGCCTTACCGGGCCTTATGATTGACCTTGTTCTTTTGCTTTGGCTCAAACGGGGAACCCTTTGATGCCTTGAAACTTCCAAACCTAGGTCTAAGAACTAACAACACTTTTAACTAACCACTCGATCACAACAAGCTTGACAATGATTTTTGGAAACATTGATTATTGTTTTTTTCATTTCATTAAGCTTTTCCTCTTAGTATTTTAATGAAAATGATAACCTCAAGACATTTTCTTGTTGATAATTTGTATAAATTTCTAGTTTTGATAGAAAAGCTTCCTTTTAATTTTTCAATTAGATAGAATCAACATTTACACAAAACATTTAAAAACATCATCATGCTGGAACATTAATATTATGTTGTAATGAATATTGGACTTGAGGGAAGAGGATTTTTCTTGTCATTATGATGTTGGGTTTCCCATTCCCTATTTTGCAGTTCTCACTCAAGTGCATTAAGGCCAGTCACATTAATCTCCAACCATCTTTATCTCATTGCATCACACCTTCAATTTTCTAGTTTGTTGAAACTAGCTCATCAAATTACAACACACGCCTTCTTAAGTAGGTTTTAGCCCCCGTCTCTTTTCTCCCATGTACACCTCAAACATTAACCAGATAGAGAGAAAAACTAGTAAACAATATTTTTTGATATCCTCGTTATACCCCATACATGTATCTTATAAATATGCTTTTGTAAACTTATATTATTTTTTTGGTAAATGGTTCTTTGTTAATAAAGTGGTCTCTACCTTCAACTTAGATGCCACAACTAAGGGGTATTTATTCCTTTAATTTCACCTAATAATTTCACTCAACCTTCTCTATTGTGATATATCATATATTGCATTTGTGAGTTGAATATTTTACCCAGACTTCCGACCGGTCTTCGATGCATTGGTTATATCTTTTAGATGCATGAACATGACATCATGATTTCCACATGGAATTGAACTCATATTTGAACAATGAAAGCTCTAACTTATTAATTTGATCACAAACTACTTTATTTTTGCACAAGGGCTTCACTCAATGAACCTCTGACATATCATGTGTGTTCGTGAAATACTAAGAAATACCCCTAATTTGACTAGATATTGGAAAATACCTCTAAAAGTCACATTATTTAATCCCCTACCAATATGAACCCAATAAACCTTCCTAATTTAAAAAACCCCTACTTTCACTAGATATTGTAGGCATCCATTTTTTCATTAACATTTTCTATACCCCTTTATGTTTTCCATTAACTTTGAGCTTCATTTTTTATATTTGCCAATATAAAAATCCTTTACCCCCTATATATCCCCCGATATATTATGTCATTTTTTCCTCAATATATATCCCCCAATATTAACCCACATGGTATGGTATTGCTCCCCCAGTGAAGCCCCTGTGGATATTTTTAGCTAGACTTAGAGAATTTATATAGTTAATCATCATCATAGACATACACTGAAGCCACATTGATCATGATTTTGGTAATATCCAGGGCACTAAGCAATGATTCCTAGCCATATGATGAAATTAGCAAGTATTGACATTAAAATAAAAAAAGGGTGAAAAATAGGTAAATTTTTAGAAGTCATTACATGAGAGGCTTTATCATCATTGTCAGAGTGACTTTGTTGTTATATTTTGGTTCCTAAGGTCCACCAACTACATACCACATTGATCTTCAAAATACCCTTGTTCTCCATAGTTTCCTTATGTATATTGCATGTGTAAATAATTGTTAGAAAATTATATATTACGGAGCAATGGAACACATAAAATATTGCAGAAATATAAACACAGAAAATGCATAAAACAAGAGAGACACAGATATACGTGGTTCACCTAGTTTGGGCTATGTCCACCCCGAACAACCAGTCGTTCCTTTCTATTATCCAGCAAAATGAAGAGACACAACCTACAACAAATCCGCTGTAATATCCTCTGTTTTCTCTCACAATCTCACCTCTCTGCTTCTCACTTGGAGAATACACATATATTACACAGACTCAATACAATGCCCTCATACAAAGAGAGGGGTTGCCTTCTAGGGTAAAAAACTCTAAACTAAACATAAGTTCTACCATCAGATCATCCGCCTAATGAACGGTCCAGATTGACTAGAAATTACTATACTTTTACAAGGCAATTTTACATCTGTTTTTAGCTTCAGGGGTGCTGCCCCCGAACCCCTACCAGGGGACCGTTGGCCCCCAGATCCCCACAGGGGGGACAAGTCCCCCCCGCACCGTCCCGCGTGGAGGGGTGTACAAACTTTCTGGGGTATACATCTGGCTGAAACAAAGACCTCTGAACAATCATGCTCCACATCCAACAATCTCCCACTTGGAGAATGATTGTAGCAACTCCATCGTTGCTTTATTTGCTGGACAATGACTCCTCTTTGGACCTGGTTGTTTCTCATCTTCATCGTCATCCTTGAAGACCAATTGAAACTAAGCATATTCTTAGTTTCTCCCTGGTTACAACTTTTGCTAGCATATCTGTAGGATTCTGGCTAGTGTGTATCTTTTCCAGCTTCAACTCTCCAACTTCCAACATTGATCGTATGAAATGGTACTTGAGCTGTATCTGTTTAGTCTTGGAATGAAATGTTGAGTTCTTTGCAAGATGAATGGTACTTTGGATATCATTATATAACATGCCCATATCATGCTCCTTACCCAATTCACCCATAAACCTTTGTAACCAAATCATTTCTTTACTAGCCTATGTAGCAGCAACATACTCTGCTTCTGTTGTTGAAAGTGCAACAAAACTTTGGATTTTTGAAACCTAACTGACAGCTGTTTCACCAACAGTAAATACATATCCTGTAGTGCTCCTCCTGTTATCTCTGTCACCTGCCATATCTGCATCAACATATCCCTGTAGAGAAATGTTTGAGCCACCAAAGCATAATGCCTGATTTGTGGTACCTTTCAAATATCTAAGAATCCATTTCACTGCCATCCAATGTTCCTTTCCTGGATTGTTCATGTACCTGCTTACAACTCCCACTGCATGTGCAATATCAGGCCTTGTGCAGACCATTGCATACATTAAGCTTCCAACTGCTGATGCATATGGAACTTTAGACATATAATCCATGTCTTCTTGGGTCTTTGGGCACATTTCCTTGCTAAGTTTGAAATGGCTAGCAAAAGGTGTACTAACTTGTTTTTCATTGTGCATGTTAAATCTTTTCAACACCTTTTGTATGTACTCATTCTGAGACAATGATAATTTACGATTTTTCCTGTCTCTAGTTATTCTCATACCAAGGTTTTGCAGCTCCCAAATCCTTCATTGCAAATGAATTTGCCAATTTTCTTTTGAGCACATTTATTTCCTGCATGTTAGATCAGGGAACAAGCATGTCATCTACATACAATAACAATATATTATAGCTGCCATCATTTTTCTTTTTCAGATAAACACAATGATCAGAGTGACATCTAGTATAACCTTGTTCAGACATAAAATTGTCAAATTTAAGATACCACTTCCTTGGAGCCTATTTTAAGCCATACAAGCTCTTCTTCAACCTGCACACTAGTTTCTCCTTCCCTTTCACCTCATATCCTTGTGGCTGCTGCATATATATCTCTT
>APFE031224832.1:0-23767 GCA_000404065.3 Pinus taeda | reverse complement strand
ATTAAATTAATTTAATTTGAAAACCCTAATTGATTAAACCAATTTTTTTATCTTTATTTTATTTATTTTTTATATTTTATTTATTTTTGTTAAGAATTAAACTATTAATTTAATTTAATTTAATTGATATAATTAATTAAATTAAATTAAATTAATTAATTTGCATTAATTAATTAATTAGTAAATTAATAACCAAACCTTTATGCTTCCAAGGGTTCCGGGGGTTTTATTTGTCTGATCAAGGGAAGCCAGTTTCCACTGATTTCACTTCCATTGTCCCTGTTGAGGTTCCGCGGAAATTTCATAATTTCAATGGCCTCCCTGATTTTTCTTTTATGATAATTGTCCTCTCTTGCAATTACCTTGGCGTCTTCCAAGCACATATGGTGCTTGGTCTTGGATGAGTGCTCTGCAAGGGCTGATGTACGGGATCTTTCATTCTTTATGTCAGCCGCGTGCTCTTTTAGCCTTGTTTTCAGAGACCGACCTGTTTCCCCAATATAACTTCTACCACATGAGCAATCAATCTTGTACACTCCCTTGAGTTGTTGACGGTCAATGTTATCCTTAACTGACCTCATCATTTGCCTTATCGTTCCACATGTTGTAAATTGAGTGTCTATGTTATTATTCCTTAAAATTTTTGCAATCTTATCGGTAACCCCTTGGATGAATGGAAGGTAAACCTTCCCCTGAATTTCCTTCTTGTCTTCAGGGGTACGCTTAGGGAGGGCCATGTCTTGAGCCCTTCTTATCGCTCTCTTGATACTCCACTCCTTGTATCCAATGTTTTTGAAGACAAAGGTTAAGTGTTCAATCTCATCTTTTAGGTGATCCGGGTCAGAAATCCTGAAAGCTCTAATCTGGCGTTTTAAACACCCTGGCAGTTAGAGCTTTCTTTCTTTCTTTCCCTTTTCACCATGGCCTTATGTTGTGGGCTATAGAATACATCCAGAGGGGGTATTTCTTCAATCTTCAGAATTATTTCAGAGGTGGGGGTAACAGGGATATGCTCTACTTCTGGTTCTTTTGCAGTTTCTTCCACTGTAACTCCAAGAGCTTTTTCCTGTTGAGGAGTTTGTGACTCTGGCACCTATTCCTCTATATTAAGAATTTTATTAAAATTATCCCACTCTTCCTTTAATTCAATTACCATGGGTTTTATTGGTTGTGCAGAGGTAGTAGGGATTTCAACTTGCTTGCTAGCTGAAGCTTCTTCAACTATCGTTTGTGTATATTGGGCCATATCCTCGATGCTCCTACTTTTTCCATTCTGTGATGAATGCCGTGATTCCCCAATAGATTTTTCTTGAGACTGTGCTCCAGAATCAAATTTGGATTTTTCTTTAGAGTCACCTTCTATAGTCACACTGGGAGTAGGCTCTCTTATTGTTTCAATTAACAATTGGTCCAATGGGACCATTGCTAGCCTTATTTCTCTGTAACTGTAAAACTTTTCTAGATATTCTTGGTCAAAAAGTAATTGTGCCATATGCTTCACCTCTGCAAAGGTGTTTTTTTGCAAAAATATATCATCAAAAACATCCTCCTCATTGGTGAATACTTTTATTTTCACCAGAGTGTGAAATTCTTGACAATGCCAAACAGGTCATACTGTCGTCCAGGGAATTTGGGTAATTGCAGAGATAGCATGTTATCTGCTTCTTTCAATGCATGTCCCATGTTGTGTAGTGTGAATGCTCCACACTGTATAGGGAATGTAGGCAAAATGGCCTTCTTTGACTCTTTCAGTGTATGGCTCATTCCTCCCTCACTAGCTGTCTGATAGGCCATCTCCCTAGCCATCAATTTATCTAGAACATAGTATGGGAGGATGTGGCGGGAGGTGATGCTGCCAAAAACTCTGATATATGTAAATGTTTCCTCCCCGAACCATCTGGACACTGGGAGGATGTCAACTTCAGCGTCTTGGGAAAACCTGGGGGTGTCTCGATTATAAAGCCGCTTATGAATAGGGAGCATAAATCCATGGCAAATATTGAAAAAATGTGGTTGAAAATTAGATTCCCACGTGACCTTGAGGTACATGTGAATGGGGAGTGGATTTCGAACAGTCCATTTCCATCCCATGATGGGGAACTTTGAACTAAAACAAATAACTAAAACAAATAGCGTCCATAAAATAGGCGCTCATAAAAAATGGAGGGTAAACCCTCGAAGCAATACTTCTTCTCCTTCCATACTCGATAATTATTTTTACTAAATTGTCTGACAACATTTGGGCCCAATTCATAATAGTTGTGTTAACGACTACATCTATTAATGACAACCACTCTGGGGAGAACTTGGTAATATCAGGTCTACCAAACAGTCTACACAACATAGCCGCAGCAAAACTATAAGGGGGACAAATAGATGTAGTAGTGTACATACCATTTTTGTCTTTCTTGATTTTCTCTTCATTATTCGATGAGGCACGGGTGAAATCCATTGGGTCGTTGTTCTATTTAGCAAACTTTTCTACGAATTTCCTGTTGTAGATGACCTGTGGCTCTGGTAGGTGGTACATAAGTCGTAAATTGTCCTAGGTAAAAGATCCGATGACCCCTTGGCTTCTCATCTTGAATTCCATGTCTGAGATGTCTTCTTCATCAATAACCCATTTTACCATGTCAGTATAAGGGATTACCTTCGACCGAGCGGCTATGTGGTGCAAAAACAAGCAAGTCGTCTTGAACATGGAAGCGTATGAGGAATCTCGTCCGTCAACTGTAGCATTTGTTTCCATAATCCTCTGTTGTTCCTCCTCTAGTATGTTGTACATAGTCTCCCATGTAGAGGTTCCTCCCTCTCTGCTGCATGTGGTGTCTATAAACAGGGGAGTCATCTCTGTCTTCTCAGAGGTTGCAACCTTTCCTTTCTTCCCCATTGTTCTCAACGCTCTGCTCTATGCGTTTTTCCTGAAATGAATAATAATAGCTATCAAACACTCAAAGATGAACGTAAAAATGAAATAATGCAGATAGCTTGTAAAGGTGGTAAAAGAAGCATTATTTGAACATGTAACAAGATATTATATCAAGCTAAATGGAATTTCACACATAAATGCAATTATTTCCCACTAATGATTCGTTATCCGTTAGCTGTATTGCTCATAAAAGTTTGCGTCGAAAAATGGGATAAAATCTTCTAGGGTGGCGAGCCATTATACTGTGATGATAGTGATTGTGCGATATGCGAAGCAATATCACAGATATTAATATCGTGATATGTGACTTTTAGCGTTCTTACCTCCTGCTATGTGTCTGCGAGATGCGAGATGTGAGTCATCGATTAGATATTTCTCGTATAGTTAATTGCTAGGTTCATCCTATGCAATAGACTTGACGGGCTCGAAATATTTGCTTTTAATACTCTAAGGTGTGGGTTCGGGCGCAAATCGCATTTCGCAATATCGGCTTATGGTAAGTGAAAAGTGTTTGCTTGAATACCCGAAATGTGATGCGATAAAAGTCAAAGCGCCATTTCGCAACTCACAAATCTTGCTATATCGTATTTAAGAGAGAGCTCTTTATGGGTCATGATATGCGATGTGAGACTTAAGCCTAAATAGCTTAAGGACTTCCATTTTCGTCGGATTTTATGATAATTTAGACCATGGAGCCCTTATTTTAAACACTTTGCTTGATTTTGGAGGTTTTTTAGGAAGGTCCTTTAGTGGGTTTTAGACATGCTATATATGAAAAGGTAAGTCTTTAGCAGTTCCCAAAAAGGTTTTTTTATTGTTATCTTTCCTTTATTCAAAAAATAAAAGAAATGACTAAACGCTAAGCTTTGTTTTTTGAATGAAAAAATTTAAAGGGTCCCCATTTAGTTAATGTAACGTTAACTACTAGTATTAACAAATGGGGTGTTGTTGAATACCACAACGAGATCCTATTGTTTATGTTGAAGGTATGTATGGTGTGTTCCCGTCAATTCCACTTACGTAACATGACTTAGGAGGTCGAATCATATCATAGTAACTTCTCATCACATGTTTACCCTGATTGGCCGGTTACTTGGGTAGATGTGGGAGGAGGGTGTTAAAACTTGGAAGTCAAGGCTTTGACTTTGACTATTGTTGATGGATGTACTCAGACTATGTATCTCTGCTGAAATTTTGATGAATATGTAATAGAAGAAGAATCTGGCTGGGTTTTCCCCCTTGTAGGGTTTTTTCCTTGGTCTTTGACCTAAATCTTTGTGTCTCATTGATCTTGGCTTTCTACTATTGTGCATATTGTTTACTGTTCTATCTATAATTGTTCACTGTTATTAGATGATAGAAAATAAATTGGAAAAGTGATTTCTACTGAAAGAATAATTTTTTTAAGTGATTTTTACAACATAGAACATTACAAAAAATTAATATGGTATCATAGCTGAGGTGAAGACAAGCCCAAGGAGATAAGAACAATCACACATTTGAATATATCTTATTTTTTGTTGAAGTTCATTTGACTTGGTCAATATGTCTACCTCATACTTCAAGATTGAGGAGAAGTTGAATGACTCATCCAACTTTGCTACTTGGAGAGCTAGGGTGGATTTTACTTTGGAAGAGAATGATGTGACAAAATATGTTGAAGGAAAGGTACCCGAGCCTTTGGAGAACACAACTTCTACTGTCAAGTCCCAGTACAATAAAGGTGATATTAAAGCTAAGAAAATCATCATTGATTCTTTGATAGATCATTTGATCACTTATGTATCCAAGCTGAAGAAGTCCAAGGAAATGCATGATAACCTGATTTGGATGTATGAAGTCAAAAATTGAGCCATATTCTTGATTTGAAGAATCAACTCAAGGACATCAAGATGAAAAAGGGTGATACCATTCAAGCATTCTTCATGAGGATATCTCAAATCAAGGATACAATTTGGTCTATTGGTGAAGTTATATCTGATAGAGAGTTGTTGTTGTTGACCACACTTGGAGGGATCCTTATGATTTGGGAGATATTTATCACAACCATTAGCAACAATGAAAAGTTTCCCACATTTGATGAGCCATTAGGAAAGTGCACTCACAAGGAGTCCAAGATGATTTTTTAGAGGGAAAATTCAAAAGCATAAAGTTGGAGAACCTACTACATTTTCTACTCAATCCAAGAAGAAGAAAGAGAAAGGAAGGCCCTCAAATTCGAAGTTAAGAAAGAAAGGTCAATGATTCAAGAAAAATAATTAAGGATTCAAGAATGACTTATCCAACATCCAATGTTGCAATTGTCACAAGCATGGTCACTATGCCCGAGATTGTCTGGAAGAAAGAAGTGCTCCAAGGAACAATCGAAGAGCAAAGAGAGGAGGACCCCCTGCCCGAGAAGAGGTTTTTCATCCTCCTAAGAGATAAAGGAATTCAAGATATAATAGTAATGTCGCTAAAACTCAATCTGAGTACTTTCTCGTTTATGCTCCTTTTAGTTCCTCTCCTCCAGATTCTTTTGATGGTTGGTTGGTAGTTAGTGGGGCTTCTATACATTTCATTGGTTATAGAGAATTCCTCTCAAACTTGGTTGAGAGGGAGTATGATTTAAAGATAATACTTGGAGATAATTCTACATATCCTGTGAAGGGGTTCAGGTCTATTTCTTTTCATTTGAATTATGGTCAACTTATATGTCTACAGGATGTCCTATATGTGTCGAGATTGAAGAAGAACCTTGTCTCAATTTCTGTTGTGGAAGACAAGGTTTTCAAGGTTGCATTCATTAATGGGAACATACTTGCTTGGCCAAGGAGAACTAGTATGTAATATTCCTTCACACTTGGGACCATAAATGAAGGCCTATATAAAGTTTGTGGGATCCCTATCTGAGCCTTATTCATGATGCTTCTCATCAATGTAAGTTATGGCATAGAAGATTCACCCACCTTCACTATAGATCTTTGCCTAATGTGAGAAACATGGAATCTGGAATGCCAAAGATTCGAATAGATCATCTTGGAGTTTTTAAAGGATGTGCAAGTGGAAAAAAATGTGTAGGGACCATTCCCTTCAAGTAGAAATAGGACCAACGGAATACTTCAACTTATACATTCTGATCTAAGTGGACCCATGCTAATGACATATCTTGGTGGCTACTTGTACTATATAATATTTGTGTATGAATTCTCTTGAAAGACATTAATTTCTTCTTAAATGACAAGGACCAAGCATTTGACATGTTTAGGGACTTCAAGGCACTGGTGGAAAATCAAAATGGAAAGAAGATCAAAATTTTGAGGACTGACAATGGAGGAGAATTCACTTCAAACGAATTCATTTACTTTTGCAAGGAAGCTAGAATCAGGAAGGAGACCATCATACATTATAACCCGAAACAAAATGGTGTAACTAAAAGGAAGAACAAGACTATAGTGGAAGAATACAGAGCCATCTTGCATGATAAAAAGCTGCCAAAGTTTCTACTAGGAGAAGCTGCTAACACTGCAGTCTATGTTCAAAATAGAACTCCTCACTGAGTCTTAGGTGACAAGACTCCTAAAGAAGCCTTCACAGGTATTAAAACTGAGGTTGGACACTTGAGGATATTTTTTTGCCCTGTTTACTTTCATGTGTCGAAGGAGAAGACGATTGTTGCCTTCCCAAATTGCACACCCAAGACTTGTAGGAAAAATCCTCAACCCCGCAATGTGTGTTTCTTTGTGGCAATGCTCAAATAATGGATTTTCACATTATCCCAATTCTCTCCATTTAGGCTCTCTCCTAGCTAAGCCAAGGGGATGATCCCTAAGGAAGTTTTCTAAGGAATGCTTGTTAAATCTAACAAGTTATAAGAGATAGTAAACCAATTAAGCATTCACCATTCAAATAACTTGAAATATAACTTGAAAGAAATAAAATTGATAAACAAGTATAAATATCAATGAGCATATACATATCAACAATGTAAATATATCCAATGGATTCAACAATATATCCTACAAGGCAAATTTTATATAGTCTACTGCCTTTAAATATAACTTGCAAGAAATAATGTTCAATGGTAAATGATAACACTTGCGAAAATGGAAATGATTTCAAGGTACACAAGTACAATAGAATAGAGAAGCTACAACAAAAGGTTAGTGAATCAAGACAAAACCACAATACCAAGAGATTATACAACTTTGAAAGGTGATCAACTAAAAGGAAATAGAGTTTGCAAGTGAATAAAGCTTGTACTTGAAAATAAAATTGCTCAAATATGATATAATAACATCGAAGGAAACTTAATATGAGCATGCAATGAAATGGACAAGTACAAGATCATAAACTGAGATGCTTGCAAGTAAATGTAGATGCTCACAATCCACTTGTATGTATTTTAGAAATAGCTTAAGTGATAACCAATTACATACAAGGTGAATAAAAGTTGTAGGTGAGTGTGTGAAGTGAAGTAGTCTTAGTAAATTTTATTAATGCCTATTCTAGGGTGTTACTTCGTCTCAATTCCTTCAACTTGGTAAGGAATCGAGGTGGTTGCAAGAAAGCTAAGTGAGGAAGTTGGGGCTTCATTAATGATACCCACCTAGTTCTTTAAGACAAATTTCATGCCTTTGTTCCTAAAACGGACTTAGCTACACAAGAGAACTATGAGGTCATGCATTTTACCTTTCCTACAAACTCAAATCTTGGGAAATTGAATGAAAGTTGAGGAATGTTTCTTAAAATTCTATCAACTAAGCTTATTCTTGCAGGTAAATTTTAGAGAAACAAAATTGTTCAATGTTAAAACAAGTGCTTAATGACAAGACTATTTAGCTCAATAAAATGTCGCACTTGCATAGAACTATAAGAAGTGAAATGCAACACAAGTTCGACTATGAAATGAACAATGAAATAAGTGATATACCAGCAATAAGATGAGTTATATCGGCAACGATAAATTGTATCTAAGCTAGTAAATCAACTGTGGAAGTTAGTGAAATTTAATGTTCTAAATAACCCAATGAAAAATGTAAATTAGAGATGATATATAACATGTGAATGAGCAATTAAATGATGGAAAGAGCAAAGAAATAAACGAAAATGGCAAAGCAATTTAAGCAAGTTAGTCAGCAGTCAACCAAAGATCCTCCTCCCAAATGAGGAGATCGGGATGCCAAGGGAAATCCCCAAGCCCCCACAAAAAGATTTTTTCTTTTATTATTATTAGAAAAATCCCTCTTATAGAGAAATGAGGGATAGAGATCTTGAGGAGGGTTTACAACCAAAGGGTTCAAGGAGAAAATAATCCTCCTCAAAATACAAGATGAAAATGAGAAAAACATGACAATGCTTAAATAGTATAATGAAAGAGTTCCTCAAGTGAGGAATCTCACTTTTCCTCCAATAGATCTAACTTTGACAACTCAACTTCGAAATCTTCAAGAGGACAATCTAGATCTACACAAAGGAAAGAGATAGAGGGCTTCTATCCACAGATTAGGGTAGGTAGAGATCTAAGAAGAGATCTCAAGTGTGTAGATCTCTTGATCCCTCAAGCCTTCACCTATAGATCCCTTCTAAAGACCTTCAAAACCCTAACCTTCAAGCCCCCATAAGAAACTGCGCAAGCATAGAAGGAGATTAGATCTAATGCAAGAGAAATCAAACCATAAAATAGAGAGAATAAACAAATTTAAAATACAAATACAAGCCACAAGCGGATGAGGACACCTCCGCTCTTTTTCAAGCAAGAAGGGTTTATCCCTTCGATTAAGCATTATGAAGCTAGATATATCAATGAAAACATAAAAACATATAAAATAACTAGATATGGATTTAATAATAAAATGTCATAGAGATATGGGGTAGAATTTCCCTTTTCAATCTTTAGATCAGAGTTTGAGAGAAGTAAATCAATGTGGGTTCTTTCTCTTTTCGAATTGGGAGTGAGTTCATTTAACCAAAAACTTACCCATGCTCAAGATCTTCTTTAGAATAAAAATATCTCTACACAATTGACAAAAAATTATTATATCCATAAAGAACTAGACTACACAATGCCAAAAACCCTCTAGTGTTTCCCTCTCTAAAATGGTCACGCAGCTAAAAAAAAATCAATGCAAAATAACTTACATCAATAGATCCAAAACCTAACTAATATTGATTAAAATAAATAGAACATTGAACACAAATTAAAACAATTATACCTCAAAACATAAGAATAGCACCACATGAATAAACCCCAAAATCTTTTGCTTTATTAGATATGGAAAAATAGAGTTCAAAATTTGGTAGAGCCTCTAACCCCGTAGCTTGATTTTGAATAATTATAAAGTTAGGAGCCCTTGGTTCAATTTATAGAAAAAGTGGGAGTAGATCCCAATGATGAATCTCATCTCCAAGTGATAGGTGGTGATCCCAAGGCAAAATGTCTTGATCCCCTTGTGAAACGTCTAGATCCCACCCAAAAATTTGAAACCCTTAGATGCCCTGTGCATATCCTCAAGAGAGATAACGGTTTGCACAATTGGTAAATTGGTGGAGTGGAAATTTAATGTTGGAGTAGTGGGAGAACCCTTTCCAACTCATCCCGAGTCAAAAGTTAACTAAATTCGCCATCACATCTTGGAACTCGAACTATCCTCCTTGAGAAGTGTGAATTTCTGGGACATCCGTTGTGCTTGAAGACCATCAAATTTTTTCATGTGATTATCTTCCTTCGTAATGGGATACACATCATTTTTTGACTTGATTTTACCCCTCGTCAATTTCCACCTCATTTTTTGGCATCTCGACTTGGAGATAATTTTTTTTCCCATTATTAACTTATGGCTAATTTATTTGCCAGTTTTTCTCAAACATAGGAAAAGGGTTTTTAGGGGTAAATAATCATTTTTTACTTTTAAAGTGTATTTTAATATAAATTTGAGGTGTATAGGTTTAATTTTTAGTACTCATATCTCATATAATTTTTTAAATAATTTTTATTACATTTTATTTTAAAAATTTATTTAAAAGTATCATTTTTAAAAATTTTAACAATTAAAAATTGATAATTTAGGCTCACGAAATTTTAGACATAATCTAGTATGGTAATATACATTGACTCTACACACTAAGACTCACATAAAATTTTACCATCAAAGCACACTCCAACTTTAAAATATATATGGAAAAAAACTCAACTAATTCCCTCAAGCCACACTCCAACTTTAAAATATATATGGAAAAAAATTCAACTAATTATTTAGTGTTTTTGTAAGAGTCTTTAGTCCTATGTTGTGTCATGTACATGTTAATGTCAATCAATAAACGTGAATGGAAATTGGTTCTAAGAATACAACCGCTCAACTATATCAATCATGTATAGATACACCTAAAATTTAATAGAACACTGGATTGGAATACCCTTCCCATATTTGTTTCTCTTTGCGTGCTTCTGTATCAATCATGTATAGATACACCTAAAGTTTAATAGAACACTGGATTGGAATACCCTTCCCATATTTGTTTCTCTTTGCGCACTTCTGTGTATGTTCTTGTTGTGCTTAATGTAGCTTGTTCTTGCTCTGCATATCGTATATTTTTAACATTTTGGTGTCGTTGCCTCTCCATCTGGCTGGGTGACAGTAGTAGTGAATGGAGGTGGAACGAACCTGCAGAGAAAATGTGAAGACGATGAAATTAAATGAAGCTGTAAGTATGTAAATGCTGCAAGTTTAAATTTTTCCAGAAATCTAAGAAAAATTGTGCTATTGTTGGTAAACGTTCGTTGATTATGTTACAACTGGAATTGAAGATCTGTAATATTGAAGCCCAAGACCTGCAAAAGGAGATTGAAATCAAGAAAATCTGCAAAAGGAAAATGAGAAGGTTAAACTGTAAGTGAAGTTCTGTTCGATAAGTTGTTGAACGAGAAGGTTGCACGAATAAGAAGACCACAAATTCAAATCGTATTGCAGCTGCCTCTGAATATTTGCACGTACCCCACAATCAATTAATAGTTGGTGGTGTGGATGAATAGCTGTTGGCATTGGTGTTATTGATTGAATCCATAACGTCCTCATGTCGTTGTAATGTATAAGCCTCTTTCTTCCATCCGCAAACACCAGAGTATAGAATCTAGAGTAAACGACTGGTCGGCGTATTCCAACGAACAGATCTGTCACTGTCGGAATTGACAGATCTGTCACCGTGTTTTCATTTATTCTGAACATGCTATTTATAATGAAACCAATGAGGTAACAAGTGGGGAAGCCATTAAACTGAATATGCTCAAACTACGCTACCACCTGCAGAACGACTCGCTGAAGACAATTTTGTAGGTATGCCATGGTGCATAAAGGAAGATGGTATCGTTTCATTTGATAATTCTGTCATGGTCGCTCACTCTACAAAATTCTACTCACTCTAAAAACCCACAGGTGTTGGTAAACGTTCCATAGAAGTTTTCCATTACACTAAAATTCGTTGATGCCCGCCAGTGCCGGTGTTGGTAAACGTTCCAAACCAGTAACTAGGATCCCCAGTGTAAGGACCTGTGGTCCTTGGCACGACCGCCCTAAATGCGACCATGGGTGAGCGCACGATTGGGCGTGCGAACTGCGGCTATGCGACGGTCTCTTGGTTATGCGACGATAATGAGGAGAGCGTTGGAGTTATACCCACACTTGAGCGTGGAACGATATGTTGGAGGCCGACATGAGTTTGGGGCGTTCTAAGGGGTGTGCACAAGCGTTGGGCAAGTTGGCTGGGTGCCAGACTTAGCCCCTACGCATGGCTATATATTATCAATGCGTTTGGAGCATTTCAACAACACATTTGACCATCACATCTTCGCACAAAAGGAGAAGTGTGCAGTTCTAGTACGCAGTACAAGAGGAGGAAGGCACAGATTCTCATGCGCCCATTCTTGGGCGAGTCGCATGATAGAAGGTTGCACTTGGTGTTGGGCGAAGGTGCGGGCGAAGGTGCACCCGGTGGTTGGGTGAGGCGTGCACGGAGTACGTGTGGTGCCTGATTTGTGCAAAGGCTTGGCGTGGGTGTCTTGGCGACTCGGGTGAGCGCTCGCCCATCGTGCAAGTATGCACGAAGACTTGTTGGTGTGTTGAGGTTGTGGACGGAGGTGTGTCTCGGTTGGAGGCGCCCGTGTGTGGCGACTTGGAGGCGCGCCCGAGTTGGGAAAACGACACGATTGTGCAACGAGGTAAACGAAGGATTGGTTAGTCATGCGAGACCGTGCGGAGGTGCCGACGAGCTGGGCAACTGAGTTTGCCGAAGTTGTGAAAAATTGGCTAAGTGTAAATTTGGGGTTTCCCAAGATTTAACTTGTGCATTGTAAAAATGAAGATTGTATAATATATTGATATCGGGCACACTGATATTGCAGGGAGATGCCCCTCCCTTTATACTGTTGTGCATTTCTCTTGTATAATGTTGTTGATAATGAATGTGTATGGGTGTTCATTGGTATAAAGGCACATTAATAATACTTGGTTGAGAATCACAAACTAAGTAGGATAAGTGGTTAGGCGTAGTCCATGAACATAAGTATTGGTGAAAAGAAAGTGTTCGGTGGTGCCGCACCTCGCCTAGCACGGTTGGAAGACTACCGTAGGCTTGGGGGAGTGACACCCAGTGTAACGTTCTGAGCTCCTACCCGATGTGTGATGCGGTTAGGCGCACAGACGCGCGCACGGACGAGCTGTGGTTATGCGACAGTTTGCGACGATATGCGACGAAACTTTGCGATAAATGACAATCGATGTGTGATGGCGTTTATACACTCGGTTGAGCGTAATGCGATGTGGAGGAGGGTCGACACATGGTTGGGCATTCTAAGGGGTGTGTGAACGATGGTTGGGCGGTCGGCTGGGCAGCCCACCCGTACCTTACGATGGGTATATGTTGTGGAGCGTTGAACGCTTGGATAACATCGCAAATCATTCGATCATCACATCTTCGCACAAGGGAGAGGCGCAGATCTGCAGTGCGCAAGTCTAAGGTGGAAAAGGCGCAACTTTAAGGATGCGCCTGTTCTTGGGCGGTCATGCACGGTGAAGCGCTGTTGCTGGCGAAGGTGCGGGCGAAGGTGCACTTAGTGGTCAGGTGAGGCGTGCATGGTGAACGTGTGGCGCCCGGTTTGTGCGACGACTTGGCATGGGTGTCTTGGCAACTCGAGTGAGCACCCGCCCATCGTGCAAGTGTGCATGAAGACTTGTTGAAGTGTTGAGATTGCGGACGGAGGTGTGTCTCGGTTGGAGGCGCCCGTGTGTGGCGACTTGGAGGTGGCCCGAGTTGTGCAAATGACACGACAGTGCGACGAGATGAACGAAGGATTGGTTAGTCGTGCGGCGATCGTGCGGAGGTGCCGACGAGCTGGGCAACCAAGTTTGCCGAAGTTGTGTAGATTTGGCTAAGTGTAAATTTGGGGTTTCCCAAGATTTAACTTGTGTATTGTAAAAGTGAAGATTGTATAATATATTGATATCGGGCAAACTCATATTGCAAGGAGTTGCCCCTCCCTTTACACTATTGTGCGTTTCTCTTGTATAATGTTGTTGATAATGAATGTGTATGGGTGTTCATTGGTATAAAGGCACATTAATAATACTCGGTAATGAAAATAAAACTAAGTATGGATTGTTAAGGCGTAGTCTACAATCGTAAGTATTGGTGAAAAGAAAATGGTTGGTAGTGCCGCACCTCGCCGGCACGGTTGAAAGACTACTGTAGGCTTGGGGGTGTGACAGTTGGTATCAGAGCTCGTGAATAGGTTCGGGTTTTGAAACATTGAAGTTGATACACAACTTGACAGTTGGTATCAGAGCTCGGTTGGAGCTGGTGTAGAGCAAGGTTGCTCGTGATGAAGTGACAGTAAAAGCAAGTACTTGCAGGTGAAGGAAGCTAGTTTCACATACAAGTGGAACAAGGGTCGGTTCATGGTTGTAGGGAACTTGGTGAAGCTGGTGAAGGTTGGAACCGGAGGTCATAAAGTTGGGCAGGGGGTACTACGTGTTGTTTCACACGATTTGGGTGTTTGCCAAGGATTGGCAAGTGGGACTGCGTGTGGGCAGGTGTACACGGTTTGGGCGTCTGTGAACCAAACAAAGTGCGAAACGGGGAAGACGTGCGACAAGGCATGGCAGGTTTGGAAGAATGCGAAGGGAAGCTCTTGCTTACCTTATACAGGTTGAAGCAGATGAAAGAGGAGAATCCCCGGATTTGAGAGAAGCTTGCAGTCTTGGAAAAGAATGTTGAAGATGAGCTTCTTCAACTTGGATGGACGATGGAGCAAGATGAAGTTGCATATTGTACTAACAAGGAAGAGGACGCCGTGATAGTTAAAGATGTTGCAGACATGATCATGATGGAGGATGAGCTTGAGATTGATCAAGTTGGACCAGGATCGTGTAGTTTGCAGACATGGATGGATAAGGGTACTCTCATGGAGGAACCTCATGATGATGATGAAGTAAGTATTGATACTTGTGTTTCATTTGAACATTTGGTAGATGGACCGTATGCAGGGAAGGGCAAAGCCAGTTTGCCGATGCTGGGGAGCATCTTACCATGGATGTTTATGATGAGACTTTGTATGGAGAAGCAAGGATTATTGAATGTTGCAGGACTTGTTGGGGTTGTTTGTGACCTTGTGGTGGAAGGTACAAAGGCCCGTGACAAGGGTGGAACTTGATGGTCGTTGCGGTGGAAGAATGGGTCATGCTTTAGCCACATGGCTAAGTGCCCGGCATGACTCATGGACAGATTGGAGGGCACACTCTTGGGTGGACTTCTCATGGCCGAGACCAAGAGCAAGTCTTGGTGGAACCTTTAGTGGGGGAGCTATGATGGAGAGACTCATATGACGTTGATATGGTTGGGTGACCGAGTTCACTAGACCGAAGATTGCAGCTTGGATAGGGATGACCGATTGTTGTGATGGGTCTACTTGGTTGGGCTACATGGGCAACTTAGTCATGGACATCAGGTTGGATACATGGAACATGGCAGTCTTATGTAGGGACATTATGTGGGAGCACTTGTAGAGATGTCACTTATGGGCATCCAATGAGGAGTGCTAAAGCAGGGATGTTGTGCAGGTGGATTTTTTGATGTGACATGGAGACTTATTACCTATGAGCCGATGGAGAGGTTGTGCACTCTTGTACAACAAGGCCATGGACTTGGATGGAGTTGTGAGCAGACTATGGGGCATTCCTACTACATGGAGAGCTGAGGCATCTTGTAGAGACCTTTGGGCCGAGACTTGTATGCTTGCCAAGATGTTGGTTGGGGATGGCTTATGGAGCTCATGATGACATGAGATTGTTGTGACTTTTGGGGACTTCATATATGGTGGACTTAGAGGATCTGATGCATTGAGGAGCTGAGGTCACGACTTTGATGCAGGA
The DNA here is from genome assembly GCA_000404065.3 of Pinus taeda. Classification (NCBI taxonomy): domain Eukaryota; kingdom Viridiplantae; phylum Streptophyta; class Pinopsida; order Pinales; family Pinaceae; genus Pinus; species Pinus taeda. The sequence continues at coordinate 8,437 of APFE031224832.1, read as the reverse complement.
TGGGGTGCATACTTTCAAGTACATGTATGGGAATGGCTTGAAAGAGTGACTTGATGTGGAGGATCGATATGAGGCACTTTGGAGTGATGGAGTTACAATGATGATGATGCCTTGGTGGCAACACTTGGGCATGGGTTGAGCCGAGACTCAACTACTTTTGACACATGAAAGCTAATTGATCTATGATCATGGGCAGCACATGGATAGATGAGACAGGTGTATACTTGTTTCTATGACAGACTTGAGGGATGGCACATTGCAGATATGATGGAGGTTGCTTCATGGACTTGGATGTGGCACACCGAGAGTTGGAGTTTGATGAGATGGTCTCTTCATATTAAGGAGACACACATATGGATGATGTTGGGATAGATGTGGTTGATTTCATGTAGCACATTGACACCAAACATCATGGAAAACATGTTGCAGATGAGATGAGGACTACTTCATGGACCTGAGCATGGCTACACTTATGGAGATGGATTCTTGATCGAGTTCAGGATGTGACAAGATGTCCTGAGAAACAACTGATGGTGGCATGAGGATGTGCATTCTCATGGTTTGAGCATGACAGTTGGACTGATCACCCGACTAGTTCAAACATGGGGGATATAGCATGTACAGAGATGTGTTATTATTTGTTGGAGTATCATGGCAGCAGTTCACATGAGGACGACACATGATGAGGTCGACACGATATGTTGCAGAGGGCATGTAGCTTGAGATGGAGGGGCCAGCCTTACACGATGGAGAGCAGCATGTGGAGGTTGTGACATGGTGGTTGATGATCATGGATTGAGATGACTTCTAATGTATAACATACCGATGGATGTATACCTTGGTATGGTGATCTTGGTGACAGATGGTTGCCGAGGTGAGACATGGTGGAGATGGCAGTTCTACATATGTTGCAGAGATGTTTGCAGTATGTGGAGGGGTTGACATCATGAATGATCTTGGTGGATGGTTACCAGGATGGTATGTTGTCGAGGACGACAACGATTTCAGGTGGAGGAGGATGTAACATCCTGAGCTCCTACCCGATGTGCGACGCGGTTGGGCGTCGGCGACCCGGGCGCACGCACGAGCGAGCTGCGGTTATTCGACAGTTTGCGACGAAACTTTGCGACAAGTGACAATCGATGTGCGATGGCGTTTATACACTCGGTTGAGCGTAATGCGATGTGGAGGAGGGCCGACACATGGTTGGGCATTCTAAGGGGTGTGTGAACGATGGTTGGGCGGTCGGCTGGGCAGCCCAACCGCACCTTACGATGGGTATATGTTGTGGAGCGTTGAACGCTTGGATAACATCGCAAATCATTCGATCATCACATCTTCACACAAGGGAGAGGTGCAGATCTGCAGTGCGCAAGTCTAAGGTGGAAAAGGCGTAGTTTTAAGGATGCGCCCGTTCTTGGGCAGTCGTGCACGGTGAAGCACTATTGTGGGCGAAGGTGCGGGCGAAGGTGCGCCTGGTGGTCGGGTGAGGCGTGCACGGTGAATGTGTGGCGCGCGGTTTGTGCGACAAATTGGCGTGGGTGTCTTGGCGACTCGGGTGAGCGCCCGCCCATCGTGCAAGTGTGCACGAAGACTTGTTGGAGCGTTGAGATTGCGGACGGAGGTGTGTCTCAGTTGGAGGCGCCCGTGTGTGGCGACTTGGAGGTGCGCCCGAGTTGGGCAAACGACATGACGGTGCGATGAGGTGAACGAAGGATTGGTTAGTCATGCGGCGACCGTGCGGAGGTGCCGACGAGCTGGGCAACCAAGTTTGCCGAAGTTGTGTAAATTTGGCTAAGTGTAAATTTGGGGTTTCCCAAGATTTAACTTGTGTATTGTAAAAGTGAAGATTGTATAATATATTGATATTGGGCAGACTCATATTGCAGGGAGTTGCCCCTCCCTTTATACGGTTTTGCATTTCTCTTGTATAATGTTGTTGATAATGAATGTGTATGGGTGTTCATTGGTATAAAGGCACATTAATAATACTTGGTAACGAAAATAAAACTAAGTATGGATTGTTAAGGCGTAGTCTACAATTGTAAGTATTGGTGAAAAGAAAACGGTTGGTAGTGCCGCACCTCGCCGGCATGGTTGAAAGACTACCGTAGGCTTGGGGGCGTGACACCCAGGGTGGAAATTATGGATTCCATAGAGGTGCGGTGATTCTTCCAACACTAGCGGGAATCGAACTTGGGTCCATGCTTTGATACTATGAAGAGGTTTTCCATTACACCAAAACCCGCAAATGTTGGTAAACATTCCAAACCAGTAACTAGGATCCCCAGGGTGGAAATTATGAATTCCATAGAAGTGCCATGATTCTTCCAACATGTAATTTTCAAAAAAATAATGCCAATTATGGATGTTAGACGCTTTCGGCGATTGTTTGTCTTCGAATGAGTAATACCATTTTCAGAGATTGTGTTCACATTCGTCCACGAGACTCGCTTTGGTTTACGAGAGAGGTGTTCTATCATATATTTATGTTGATTACTAGTTACCTTGGGCTGACAATATTGTAGCAACGAAGATACCAACTCTTTGTATCGTTGTCAATGTGTTTTTAAAGCGAACTGTTTAGTATGTTGAAGGTAAGAAAATGATAAGGTCTAAGAGGCATCAAACGCTTATTTAATGTACACAGAGATTTGGTAGATTTAGCCTTGTAAAGATCGTTTTTTTATTCGTCAGTATATATTGGTCGAAGAATCACAAAGTAGAATTTGAGTGCCCCAGTTGTTACTAAAAATTTGAGATGATTGTAGTGAACATTTATATATACATACTCATTATTTTATGGTGAATTTCGTTCGGCCCATTACTTGATTCCTCATTGCTGCCCTATTATTGATGGTTGGTTGTTCTCGATATCAACCAAAGAAACAATAGTTGCTCCAAGAAAAGGGGTACGACCATGATGTATCTATTCCCGTTAGACTAAATAAATAATGAAGTGTTAAGTTCGAATGTGGAGCAACAACTGCGACTTGTCCTAGAAATTCAGTCGGGTTGACTCTATGGACTTGAAAGTCCAGTGACTGCTAATTGTTGCTTTGAGAGAATATTCATAGACAAAAGGTGTCGACTGCTCGAATCCACTTATTTGTCTAGTGGACTTCTACATGACTCATATTTGAGTAGAAACTAAACTGATCATAAGTTGACATCGCAAGTTTTGTCACTTGCCTTCATAAGTGGACCTTGGATAATATTTTTTTATGTCTTTTGGGGTATCTAGCGTGCTAGAAATGCCTTTATCTTGGAACAGATTTTGGTTAATATTTGGAGGACTAGCAGTAATATCTATGCTTACTACACATAATTCATCTCTTTTCCCATTTGTCGCGCTAAACTCCCCCATCCTCCAAAAAACATTTGGTCCACCTTTCCAGTGGGATTCTTCGATGGAGCTTCCTCTTTCGATCTTTCTAGTTGTGGAATAGCTATATACTTGGGTCCTGAAGTTTACTTCAGATTTCACTGGTTTTGTGGTTCAGGCTCTAATACTCAAGCGTAACTCCTAGCTCTTAGGGGAGTTCTACATTGTGCTATATGGCTTAATATTAGAGCTTTCGTGGTTTTTGGAGATTCTAAATCTATCATTGAATGGGCTAATGGAATTTTCAAATTAGATGCCCCTTCTCTCTCAAATTGGAAACAAAGAGTTCATGCCCTAATGCAAGTATTCAATTCTTTGTCCATCTTCCACATCTACAGGTCCCAGAATGGCAAGGCTCATGCTCCTTCCAAATCTAGTTGTACTGCTGCTCCTGCACAGATCCTCTTTCAATCCTTTGTCCAAGGCGTTCCTTCAGAATCTGAACACATCGACATTTGAGCACTTCTTCTACAGTAGAGCCTCCTACATTGGAGTGACTTACATATGAGGGTGTACACATGTTTGCTTGCATTCTATTGTTGTTGTTTATTGAACTCTTGCATTGCGATGTGGATTCAAAACAGTGAAGTTGGCAAACTCCCAAAGGTTGGATGCAGCATGATGCCAGACAAGATTCTCTTTTAGTCTTTTGATAATGGCTTGTTGCGAGACAAGATTGCTCTAAGGATCTATTTTTTGGTGTTCCTCATTTTTCTCTTTGATCTCAACGATTTTTTTTTGAGATGATGTCTGATGCAATTTATGTTTTGTAAATATATATGAACAACTCATAGATGAGGTCTCGCTGATATATGTAACTCTTGTTCTCTCCCTCCGATGACAACGAGAAGGTCTTATTTCTTGAATGATGTACTTTCTTTTCAAATCAATGAAAGTGTTTTTTTCTATTTTGAAAAAAAAAGTATGAAAGAAGTTTTAATAAAGCCACAAAAAGCAGTGTTCTGCAGGCAACATTACATTTTAAAAGAGAGATTCAAGGGTATAGAGTCAAACAAATTCATTGATGTAATTTGTTTTGTTTAGTTTATAATTAATCATTCAAAAATTATGAGTTTGTAATTACGAGTCTGTTTTAGATGAAGGATTAATAAGTCAAATTGTCGACTGAGTGTTAGTAGAGTTAGAAGACAGGAGAATATTAAACATGAGTTTTGTTCAAGGCAAGTTAAACATGAGTCTTGTTCAAGGCAGACAATCTTCTCCACCTTGTAATTTAAATAAATAATTCATTGATGAGATCAATTTTTTCTTAAACCAACTGTAAAAATCCCAACTTGCATTAAAAAATTTAGTATGTCTAGTGGTATATTTGTCCTTCATAAAATTACAGACTCAGTTAATACAACCATTGGCAGCAGAATATCAATGACACCAAGAGAGAGCAGCAAAATATATAATTTTGTAGCAGCAGAAAATATCTTGCACCAATAGACAAAAATTTAAAGAACATAATCATGTGAGGATAACATACACATAAAAAGCTAAAGCGGTAAAAATGGTAATAACCATTATGTCATTCCCCCAATATGAAGATTGTAAAGTTGATCTCAGATTGTGATAGAGGAAAAAAGTGTGATGGTTCTTCTATAGAGATTTCACTTATTTTATGTTTAGTTGAAGGACTCCGAGGAATGATAGTCTCGTGTTGGACTCATTCATAGAGAGGGCGAAGAGGACGATCCTAGACTAGGGAGGAGTTGCCGACAATTCTTGGTTGGAGTTTTACTCCATATGATTGAGAATATTGTAGAGGATGTGAACAAAGGACATATGTGAGAAGTGGCCATCGTATATGAAGTAGTCACAATAAACCTTGTATATGTGCATCCTCCTATTCAGCTGGCGGCTGTTGCGACTGATTTACCTATGCAGATATGTATGCATGGTCGGTGCATAGTAAGGATACTCCTACAAAGAGAAGTGGTTCAAAAACTTTTGCATCCTTGCTCGTCTCGAGCAAGGCATTGAGGGTGGGGGAGATGTTGTAAGGGTCTTTAGACCTATGTTTTCATGTACATGTAAATGCCAGTAATTAACGGTAAATGTGAATGGAGGTTGGTTGTGAGCGGGTACAACCGCTCCAACTATATCAATCATGTATAAATACACCCAAATTTTAATATAACATTGGTTTGGAATTCCCTTCCCAATATATGTTTCTCTTTGTGTATTTCCATGTATGTTCCTACCATTCTTAATGTAACATGTTCTCGCTCTACATATCGTATATTTTTGACAAGTGTTAAAAAACACAAATAATTAGCTAAGGAAAAAGAAATCCCTAGAGTGAAATCACTTACTGTAAAGTCCTACGTCGCCTAGGCCTATTACATGACTCTGTTTCATAATACTAGCATCATTTTTTCAATGTCCCCACAGGGTTGCGGAATCTAGAAAAACAAAATGATGAGAATAAGAAAGAGGATTAAGAGCCTTGATGAAGTTTGGAACTCTGACTTATTTGATGGTGCTTGAATTGTCTAAGTGTACTTTGATCATGGAGTCTTTGAAAAATCTTCAAATGCAACTTTAGTAGTCAATATTTGGCTCCACATGGGGATGCATACTTTCATGAAATCACGCGACAACCTAGAATCTGCATCCAGTCAAACGACAAAGTACAAATAAATAACATCCATTCACATATATATCTAGAAATCATCGTAGAAAATCAAACACTAAAATGAAAACACTATTCTAACATACTAAAACAAAAACTACTCTAATAACATGAAATAGAAAAATATCTAACAACATGAATGAAATCTAATATAAGAGAGTAAGGTTAGAAATACAATACAAATCCCCCTTGGACATAATATATTCTCGATGAAGTCCATCTTGAGAACCTACTGATTCATGGGAAGATCCATCGGTTCTTTCTCTAATGTGCCTTATCCAAGTCTGATCATCTTGGGACACTGACTCATCCCAATGATATGTTGTCTATGGCCCTTAGACTTATTTTGTTTTATTCTTTTTGTTTTCTTCTGAGTAACAAATTTGTCCAAAGTTGATGGCTTGTTTTTAAATTCTTTTTTCTTTTTTAGCTTTTTAATTATTTCCCTGGTAAGCTGCGATGACGATGAAGATGTGACCAATGTAGACCCCTGTACCTTGTCTTCAAAAGGCGGTGATGTAAAATATGAAGTGTCCAAGTATTTTACAGGATGCCTAACCCTTTCTTTTTTTACCTCTTTTGTCATGGGTGCTAAAAAGTTTGTCAATGCTGCATAACTACAGCGATGTAGATGACCCACTTATAATTTCATTGTTTGGATTCCTTGGATTTCCACATGATATCTTCGTTCTAATTCTCGATCAAGTCAGACCAAGATTTTATCTGGCATAGGAATGGTAGCATAAGATAAGTCCATTTTGATACTTCCTCCAAGATTTGTTGCTCATTTCCGAGATAGGAGCATGCCCCATGCATTAGGAACATCTATCACAACAATGTCCATAGTGATCATAATATCACGATATGTCACTAAATGTACTTGTAAACCTTTGATCAATCCATGGAATTCAATTTGATGAGAATTCATAGAACAAATGTTGTGATAGGGTCTTGATATCCTCAAATTAAGTTGTTCCATGACCTTCTTGGTCATGACATTAACTGAAGCCTTTGAGTTAAGCATGCAATTGTGTAAAAGGTGGTCATTCACAAGCAAGGAAATAAAGAAAGGTCGATTATCTTCATTTCCTATACTCCTAACCATATTTTGCAAAATTATCGGGGCATCCTCTTGAACACCCTCATATATTCTTTCATCCACTTCTCCTTGAATACTTCAATGGCTTCTAACAACTTTGACCTCTGAGATAGAATATTTAATAACTCAAATACTAGAACCAAGGCATTTGCATGGCTAATCCAATCCCATAAGTCAAAATCCAAATCTAAAGTAGGAGAGGAAAAATTTCTAGAATTACTTTGATTTTGATTATTCCTCCTCCGATAAGTCATTCCTTTATATTTTTCCATAGAAAGAATTTGTCTAGTTGTAGGTTTTTCCCAAAAATATTGGCAACTTTATCATCATTATTAACAATCATGTGATCAATCATTTGATTTCTCTTAGTAGTTGTAGCATGGTTCCCCATGGAGAACACTTTAATCTAATTGCTAGTTCCCCCACGTTCCTTTCTATCCATGCCACTTTCAATTATCCTTCTCACAATGGGACAAGTGGCCTCCTCATGAAATTCATTACAAGGTATACAATAAGGTGGAACTTGATCCACCATATTGGTAGTCTCCAACAGGTTGGGAGGCCTATGATCTTGTGAAGGGCTCTTATTCTTCTACCATATATCATTTGGCCTAGGTTAGAACTTTTGTACTTGTGATCTTTCCATTTCCACCAACCTATTCTGCATGGCACTTGTTTCCCTAGCGTGGTTTGCTTCCGTGGTATTTATTAGTTTTTCTTAGTTGAGCTCCATATTATTAATCATTTGCATCAATTCCTTTATGGGGTCATGATCTACTTCTTTAACTTCTTTTCCCTTAGATTCTCATGAGTTATTTGGTCCCCTATAAAATCTTGTAATCTCCGACTTCCCATGCACATTTCTACAATTATCTAACTTTCTGTTGGAAATAATACTAAGAGGGGGGGGGTGAATCAGTATTATCAAATCAGTTACTTTTCTTTTTCATACTCATATTTATATACGCGACTTCAGTTCAGTATATCCGCGTATATACGCGACTGTGTTAAATGCAACCAGCGTACATGCAGTAATCTTATGATTCAGTTAGCTTATCTTCAGTAAATGCATCAAAACATTATTAACCACATTAACTGTAAACAGGTGTAGTAAAACAGTACAGATCATCACACATAAGAAGCACACATGAACACCATGATATAAGGTGGAAACCCAATGAGGGTGAAAACCACATGCTACAATTCGTCTCTTTCTTCCTTTAATAAGAAACTTCTTTTACAATGTACTGGTGCAGTCCTTTACCAGCACGCAGGCTTCAACCTGCAGAGGGCTACAACCCTCTCTCGTTTT